>CM076570.1:1577076775-1577188035 GCA_034641835.2 Pinus albicaulis
CCAACCTCGTTTAAGCCCTAGGTGGTTTTGGATGGAATTTAAAGCTAGCTTAGGAAGTCTATGGTCTCCTATGCTATTGAGCTTGTGCTTGTACAACAGAAGCCTAGTCATAGCTAGGCTCTCAATAGGGGAAAAGCCCACTTCTATAAGGAGAATAGGATAGGGTGTATTGTTTTTAATTTTAAGGTTATAAGTTATAAAACGCTTCTGGATTTGCTCAATATTTCTCCAGGATTCTCTAGAGATGCTGCAACTCCAAACCTCACATCCATATAAGATAACAGGAGTGACTAAAATTTCAAAGAGGAACTTATTTTTATCCCACATTACGAGGTTTGTCGTTTTACAATTATTTTCAAGACCAAAATAAGCTTTCCAGCCCCCATTAATCCTTTTCTGAATGCTATAGTTCCATTTGAGCTTGTGATGAATATCTATTCCTAGGTACTTGTAAGAAGACACTTCCTCCAAGTTACTATTGTCATACATAAAATTAGCGTAAGTGTCCTTCTTGGATTTGATAATCATAACTTTTGTTTTGTTAGTGTTAATAGACATACCCATGGTAGAGCATAAATCCTTAAAAAGTCTAAGTTGCTTATCAAGATCAGATGGGCACCTTGCGAGAAGAACAATATCGTCAGCATAGAGAAGAAGGATGATGACTATCCCAACTAAGATCGTGCCAGCACATCTTGTTTCCTCTAAACAACCTTCTAGCTTGTCGATGTAAATTCCACAATCTAAAATTTAAAAATATATTGAGATACTATATTTCTCTTTTTTAAAATAAAAAATTTATTGGTTAAATATTTGGTAAACTATAATTAAAAAAAATGTTTATTTATTAGTTTTCAAATGATGTATTTTTACTTTATAACATACTTTTGAAATTAATATATGACATTTATTGAACACTTTTTTAAGTGAATATTACATTTCATTAATTATATATTATGTATCATTTTTAATAAAAATTTCAAACAAACATACATATATATTAAAACATCTATATAGATTTATATTATTTAATTTTGACATATTTATGTACAAAAATTATGCTCAACTATTTTTAAATAATAATCATTCCATATCATTGATTTCAAAAAAACAAAAAATATCACAACAAAGAAATGATACCAATCATTTTAGCAATTCTTAATCATGTAAAATCCTGATTATTTTCTCTTTAGTCTTCTTTTCACGGTCAGAATAGGACATTTCTTTTCACCTTTAGAATAGACTTAACATACATGCAAATAAGCAAGTTTGTTGATAAACGAAAAAAATAAATGTTGCATTTATTTTTTCCTCAAAGTGACGAAATCAAAAGCTTACATGTATCACAAAGGTATCCACAAGAATTGCACCATCTCTTCATAAGACACGTTGAGTTTCATATTTTTCACATCTTATAAAAAAATCCAAATTAAGTGATTTTTTAATTTCAAATTCAAAGTTATGATGTTGTCGCTGGTATAATTAAAAAATAATAATAATGAACATTCAATTTAGTAATTTCTATTTTAAAATAATATTTATGAAACTTTGAAAATATAAAGAAAAACAAAACAAAATTAATATCATAAACATATTTTTAATTTCCATATATCTAATGTTAAACTAAACATATTTTTATTTTTAGATTATGTATGTGCTTATGGATAACATCTTGTGGCTCCATTTTTTAAGATGCATTTCTAGTATTTATTGTTTATGAGTAGGAAAAATAATGTGTTCATAAGGGTTACATGGAGTTGATTTTCTGTGTTTTTAAGAGTTACATGGAGTTGATTCTCCTTTTGTATGGTCATGATTAGAGGTTTTCAAATTCTCTTATGTTTTTCCAGATAATTTTTTAAACTCGTTTATAACTCTCTTAATAATTCTAAAGCCTCGTCTACATCTTACTTATGAGGAGAATGTTGAAATTTGTCTTACTATCATAGCATAAACTTTTTATTCCCTTGTTCCATTACAAATTCATATCTTTACACCATAAGGCGTTCCTATTTGAAAACAACTCCCCTAGGTGACACTCTACACCATTTGTGATTGTTCGATTTTGTGTTAGACGATTGAAACATTATCAGTTGTCCAATGCGAAATTTTTGTTGGTCAGGGTAAGTCTTGGTTGGTTAGGATTTTGGTAGCCATATCGCTCTCTCGACCTTGGCAGCAATGAAGAAACCGAATGACCTTGAAGACTTGGATGAAGCTTTTTCATTTCCTCCATTCCACCGGATTTGCAAGCCTTCATCCAAAGGTACAGTAGCATTGGAGATCACTCTGAGGGATTTGGTTGTTTTGGGTTGGGTTCCTCAATTGAAAATATTAGGGCATCCTATCGTGGGTGCGGATGTGAGCCACTGTGATTGGAACTCGATACTTGAGAGCATCTGGCAAGGAGTCCCCATCTTAGCGTGGCTCTTCCATGACGATCATCCCTTTGAGCAAAAGCTCCTAGTGGAGGAATTGGGAGTGGGGAAGTAGAGGAAAATGCGAATGGGGTACTTTTGGTGAAGAGAGAAGAGGTGGAGAGAGCAACCTCCCTGCAATGTCTGGACTTGTCGATTAACAATTTTTCTGGTAAGTTCCCTGTTTCTGTTACAAATTTGACTCTGTTTATGTTACAACTTTGACTCTGTTTCTGTTACAACTTTGACTCAACTATATGCCTTGAACTTAAATGATAATCCTCTTATGTCTCAAATCTTAATACGCATAGAAATATTCGGCCTAAAGTGCTTAAATCGATTCAAATTGTCGAACATTAGCCTGGCAGGACCCATTTCGCCTTACATAGCCAATATGACATAGCTTGGAATGCTAGAACTCTTTAAGAACTATTTAATAGGAACTATACCAAAAGAAATCACAAAGCTTACGAAGCCATTTGAATTGGAACTTTTTGATAATAATCTTACAGGAGAGATGGTTTCGAAGCCTCACGTCTTAGAGGTTATTTGATGCCTCTAAGAACTCGTTCAATGGGACAATGTAAAAGCTTGCAAGCTTGAACAATTTAGAGTCTCTTCACCTCTATACAAACAACATTTCAGGTGAAATACCCAATGAGTTTGGCGAGTTCCAGTATCTGGCAGATCTATCTTTCTACGAGAATAATTTCACTGGTCCAATACCACAAAAACTTGGTAGTTTTTGTGATTTCACTACCATATATGTATCATAGAATGGCCTCGGGGGAATGTTTCCCCATGATATATGTAAAAGGGGTAAATTGGTTTAATTTCCTGTTATACAAAATTTCTTTACAGGCAGGATTCCCGAATCATATGGGGATTGTTCAACGTTGAATCACTTTCGAGTAAGAAATCAAAATCTGACAGGAATGGTACCATCTAGTGTCTGGGGATTACCCCATGCCACCATAATTGATTTGAGTTCCAATAGTTTTGAGGGGGAAATACGCCAAGGAATCAGCAAGGCCAAAAATATATATGAACTCTTCATCCAAAACAATGAGTTCTTAGGAATCTTGCCTCCAGAAATTGCGCAGGCATTGCTCTTGGCTAGAGTAGATGAAAGCAATAAGAGATTATCTGGTGAATTAGCTATTGAAATTGGAAATTTGGGCATGTTGAACAACCTTATTTTCCAACATAACGTGATCTTTGACCCTATACTTCAAACATTAGGGCTCTGCAGGGCTCTTGCTAAAATAAATCTCACTAGAAATACACTGAAAAATACTATTCCTGCATCATTGGGATCCATACAAGTCCTCAATTCTCCGAACCTCTCCAACAATCAGCGAAGTGGTCACATTCCAATGAGCGTTTCTTCATTGAAGCTTAGCTTGCTTTATTTTTCCAACAATCAGTTGATAGGACCTGTGCCAGCACAACTGAATTACCTGGCAGGAAACCATAGTTTTTCTGGAAACCTTGACCTATATGAAAACAAAGTCAGTTCAGATTTCCTGAAGGCATTCCCTTCTTCTCCCAGAATAAGATTCCATATAAAACTGATCGTTGTGTGTACTGCCACAACTACACTCTTAATTCTTGTTATCAGCTACCTTTTGTATGAAATCCATGATCAAGATAGTATGTAAGCCCTATCTTGGCACATGAAATATTTTTCCAAACTAAACTTCACTCGTGATGACATTCTCCATTTCTTGACGGAAGAGAACATGATTGGCAGTGGGGGATATGGAAAGGTATACTGTAAAGCAACTATGGACCAACAAAAATGCCACCATGCTTAACCACAACAAAGAGGCATTCAAATATCGACAATTCAATATGGAGGTTGAAATCAAGATCGACAATTCAAGATGGAGGTTGAAATTAGACATAAAAATATAGTGAAACTCTACTGCTACATTTCTAGCACAAATTCACGCCTCCTTGTATACGAATAGATGAAGAATGGGATTTTGTGGGACAGACTGCATCACACAACCGGTCCAATATTGGATTGGCAGACACACTATAAAATAGCGCTTGGAATAGCTCATGGATTGGCTTATTTTAATAATGACTATGTTCCTTCTATTGTTCACAGAGATGTAAAATTCAGTAATATATTGTTAGATAATATTGTGAGCCGCGCTTAACAGATTTCGAAGTTGAAAAAATTCTTCAATCTTGTGGAAGGAGAGACTATAGAGCTACTATTTCTAGCACCCATGGCTACATTTCTCCAGTTAATCCATCATCATATTTTGCAAAAGGCTTGAACATTATAATTTTCTAGAGTAGCCCAAAACAAATGCCATGCTAACAATTTAGAAGAATGAAAGTAACTGATAATATGTGATTGTGGGTTGAAAGTATGCCTACACATATAAGGTGAGTGAAAAGAGTGATGTATACAGCTTCGGGGTTGTGTTGATGGAGCTTGTGATTAGCAGACAACTTATAGAGCCATATTTTGGGGAGAACAAGAACATTGTTCACTGGATTTCTTGTAGAATTTCTACCAGAGAAAGAACATTTGAGGTGATAGATAGTAGGATACTTGATATTCAAAAGGAGAGCATAATTAAGGTGCTCGAAATAGAAATCCTCTGCACGAGCCATATCCCTGCCATGAGGCCTTTTATGTGAGAAGTAATGGATTTGTTTTTGGGAGCTTATCCATGCTCTCATTCTTCATATTCAAGTAGATTTTATTTAGAAATGGGCAAGCTGTAAGATTTTCTATCCATGATGCAATTTTATCTGTGAATGCTAGTTGATCGAGATTGCTGACCACAGGAAGCAGTCAAAATGCTTTTGGGGAAGGAAGCAGGAACCTGAAATTTCCCCATGTATGAAAAAGATTCTTTCAGAAATTACCTGTGCAAACACATGATTGTATCTAACCAAAGTTAACTGTAACATAATGCTGCCCAAAAAGTAATATTTAGAAATGAAAATGCAGTTTTTGGCAAATATTGACATTTGACGTGATTGTCTTGACACAGTTTACCATGTGAAAGTTCTTGTATTTTTTTCTCACTTAAAGACCTCTATCATAATTTCTACATTTTTGCAGACACTCACTTAAATTCCTTTGTCTCCAGAGTTTTTTAATGGAGCAAACAACTACTTCGTGAATTTAAATGAAGGTCAAATTTTTATATTATGAAGCAATAGCTGTGATATTAGGTGCGTTGGTTGAGATCATTAAGAATATATGTTTTCTTTTGAGATTTTATATGTTTAAACTTAGAGTGGTACAACATATATCCCTTTATAGACTTTAGTGATTAAATAATTGTCAAACCTAGAAGATGTAGAGTATGTATGCCTTTGTAGATTTTAGTAAACAAATAATTATTTTTCAATAAAGATTTTTTCTGGTTTTCTAGTAAGTTCCTTGTTTCTGTTACAACTCTGACTCAATTGTATTCCTTGAAATTAAATTATAATCCTCTGTCTCAGATCCTAATACCCACAAAAATATTCAGCCTAAAGAGCTTAAAACGATTTCAATTGTCGAACATTAGCATGGCATGACCCATTTTTCCTTACATAGCCAATCTGAACGAGCTTGGAATACTAGAACTCTCTAAGAATTTTTTAACACGAGCTATACCAAAATAAATCACAAAGCTTACGAAGCTATATGAATTAGAACTTTTTGATAATTATATTATAGTACGGATCCATTCAGGGTTTCGAAACCTCACGTCCTTGAGGTTATTTGATGCCTATAAGAACTCACTCAATGGGACATTGTCCGAGCTTGCAAGCTTGAACAATTTAGAGTGTATTCACCTCTATACAAAAAAAATTTCAGGAGAAATACCCAATGATTTTGTCGAGTTCCAGTATCTAGTAGATATATCTTTGTATGAGAATAATCTCACTGGTTCCAATACCATAAAACCTTGGTAGTTTGTCTGATATCACTACCATAGATGTATCACAAAATGGTCTCACGGGAATGTTCCCCCCTGATATATGTCAAAGGGGTCAATTCGTTTACTTTCTTGTTATACAAAATGTCTTTACGGGTGGGATTCCTGAACCATATGGGGCTTGTTCAACATTGAATTGATTTCGAGTAAGCAATAACAATTTGACAGACACAGTGCCATTTGGTGTCTGGGGATTACCCCATGCCACCATAATTGATTTGAGGGGGAAATAATCCAAGGAATCAGCAAGGTCAAAAATATATTTGAATTGTTCATCCAAAACAATCAGTTCTTAGGAAGCTTGCCTCTAGAAATTGGCAGACACTGCTCTTGGCTAGAGTAGATGCAAGCAATAATAGGCTATATGGTGAATTGCTTGCTGAAATTGGAAATTTGAGCTTGTAGAACATCCTTCTTTTGTAGCATAATGTGCTCTCTAGACCTATACCTCAAAAATTAGGGCTCTACAGGGCTCTTGCTAAAATAAATCTTATTGGAAATACATTGAAAAATATTATTCCTACATCATTGGGATCCATACAAGTCTTCAATTCTCTAAATCTCTCCAAAAATCAGCTAAGTCATCAGATTCCAACGAGCCTTTCTTCATTGAAGCACAACTTGCTTTATTTTTCCAAAAATCAGTTGACATGGCTTGTGCTAGTGCAGCTGATTTACCTGGCAGAAAACCATAAATTTTCTGGAAACCCTAGGCTATGCAAACAAAGTCAGTTCATATTTCCTGAAGCCATTCTCTTCTTCTTCCAGAAGAATATTCCATATGAAACTCATCATTGTGCGTACTGTCGTCATGACTGCACTCTTAATTCTTGCTATCATTTGCCTTTTTTATATAAGCCCTGATTGAGATGGTATGGAAGCCCTATCTTGGGATATGAAATCCTTTTAAGAACCGAATGTCACTGATGATGAAATTCTCCATTGCTAGACAGAAGAGAACGTGATTGCGAGTGGGGATATAGAAAGGTATATAGAGGAGAGTTAAGGGATGGAGAAGTTATTTTTATAAAGAAGCTCTAGACCAACAACAATACCACCATGCTTAAACATAGCAAAGATGCACTCAAATATCGACATTTCAAGATGGAGGTTGAAACCTTAGGTACTGTCAGACATAAAAATATAGTAAAACTCTACTGCTGCATTTCTAGCATAGATTAACACCTCCTTGTATACGAATACATGAAGAATGGAAGTTTTTGGGACAGACTGTATCAAACAACTGATCCAATATTGGATTGACAGACACGTTATAAAATAGTGCTTAGCCTATAGCTCATGGATTGGCTTATTTTCACAATGACTGTGTTCCTACTATTGTTCACAGAAATGTCAAATCCAGTAATATATTGTTAGATGAAGATTATGAGCTGTGCTTAGTTGATTTAGGAGTTGCAAAAATCTGTCAATCCTATGGAAGGACATACCTACAACTATTATTGCTGGCATTCATGGCTACATTTCTCTAGGTAATCCATATTTCATACTTTGTAAAAGGGTTGAACATAGTAATGTTTTAGAGTAGCCCAAAACAAATGCAATGCTAACAATTTCTAAGAATGAAAGTAACTGATAACATGTGATTTTGGCTTGCAGAGTATACTTCTACATATGAGGTGAGTGAAAAGAGTGACGTATACAACTTCAGGGTTGTGCTCATGGAGTTTGTGACTGGCAGACAAGCTATAGAGCCATATTTTGGGGAGAACAAGGGGACATTGTGCACTGGATTTCTTGTAGAATTTCTACCAGAGAAAGCACATTTGAGGTGATAAATAGCAGGATACCTGATATTTACAAGGAGAGCATGATTAGGGTGCTTAAAATAGAAGTGCTCTGCACCATCCATCTACCTCCCATGAGGCATTTTATGTGAGAAGTAGTGGATTTATTGTTGGGAGCTGATCCATGCATTGGTTCTTCATATTCAAGTAGATTTTATTTGGAAATGGGAAAGACGTAAGATTTTATATCCATTATGTACTTTTATTTGTGAATGTTGGTTGATCGAGATTGATGACCACATGAAACAATCAAAATTCTTTTGGGGAAGGAAGCAGGAGTCTGAAATTTCCCCATGTATGAAAAAAATTATTTTAGAAATTACCTGTGCAAACACATGATTGTATCGAAACAAATTTAAATGTAACATAATGATGCCCAAAAAGCAATATTTAGAAATGAAAACGCACTTTTTGGCAAATATTGACATTTGAATTGATTTTCTTGACACAGTTTACCATGTGAAAGTTCTTGTTATTTTTTCTCACTTGAAGACCTCTGTCATACTTTTCTAAATTTTTGCAAACACTCACTTAAAGACCTCTGTCTCCAGAGCTTTTTAATGGAGAAAATAACTACTTCATGAATTGAAATGAAGTTCAACATTTTATATTATGAAGCAATAACTGTGGTATTAGGTGTGTTGGTTGAGATGATTAAGAATATGTGTTTTCTTTTGAGAGGTTATATGTTTAAACTTAAGTGGTAGAGAATATATGCCTTTATAGAATTTAGTGATTAAATAATTGTCAAATCTAGAGGATGTAGAGTATGTATGTCTTTGTAGATTTTAGTAATCAAATAAATAGCTAGAGCATAGGTGATGCAGGAGCTCTTCTCTAAGTAAAAATTCCAAGTAGAAATCAGACGTTAGGGTCTTGACATTGGTCCAAGAGGGACATTTCCTTTGTATTTTCATTGTAAAATATTGCAAAGACTTCATAGTTCACAAGTATTAGTATAGAAGGTTCTAGATATGTGTTGACTCATTAGTCAAAGAGCTGAGTCATGTAATTGAATCTGCATGTTGGCAGAATTCATTGGATAAGCTAGCAGATATCATAGGATTGATCCATTCGGTTCAGAAAAGACAGGATCAAGTTCTAAGTTTAGAAATCAATTACAAGTTTATAAGAGTTAGTTGTATGAGCTGGATAAGCTTTGAATTGAATTATAAATTAATTTGTAAGCTTCGAAGGAGTGGAGGCCAAATAGAAGAAAGAAGATCAAGCCTAGAGAGAGAGGCAAGAGCCGAGAGAAGAGGTCAAATTAAATAAAGAAGATCAGGCCAAGGGAGAGAGAGGTGAGAGGCGAGAGACAAAGAGGGTTTTGTAGGAAGAGAAGGCCATGAAACAACATAAGGCCAAGGACATAATGTAAATAGGTTTTCTTGCATATGTATAATCTGTTTTATTAATGAGAAATTGAATTCATGCGATTGTATTGTTTCTTGTTACAAGATGAGTGATCCATAATGAGTAATCTGGTTGCTGTGTAATAAACCACTGTTGTATGAATTATGATGAATGCTCAGTGAATGAATAAGTATTTATGAGTGATAAAGGACTTAGTGGTTGGGTAGAATCTGTATGATTCCAGTCTAGAGAAATTATAAATTGAATGCAGGTCAAGGAAGAAACAAATCCAAATTCTGGATTCAAATAATTAATACAAAAAGATGTTCTATATTCGGGCCTAAGACAATGAAATGGTTATACGAATAACCAGAAGAACAAGCTCAAGAGAGATTAGCGCTTTTAAATACTGAACAAGCCTAGGAAGGATATCATGAAGGAAACAGATATGCAGAGTGGTGGCGGTCAAAGAAAATAGATAAAGAACTTAGGCAACAAATCCTTTAGAAGTTTTCCAAAGGAAGAGAAAAAACGACGAAGATTAAAATCACAAAGATCAGTTTTGAAGATGAACAGCTAAGATTACATCACAAGATAAGTTTGGGAAGTTTCGAAGAGGAGCCACGTGTCGACAGAACAACCAAGAATACATCGCAATCAACGATCATTTTAGTTATATGTTAAGACTTGGTAGGTAAGTTAATTGAGTCGCGATGCGAAGCCGAACAGTAAGGGCACAATGGAACCATTAGATTTGGGCGAGATCAACGGTGGAGATTAAATCGAACCTAGTGCGATTTCACACATCAACGATTTTAGTATTTAAGTTTACGACATCGCCTAATAAGTTGTTTTATTTTCGGTGTGGTAAAGAGAGAATGTTGTGATAATGAAAGGAGGTTGCGATGTGACGTGATGCATATCACATATCACACAGGATAAAGGACACGTGTATTGTTAAATGTGAAAAGTGGCGACGAGCGATGGAGAGTTTGCTGCAAATTGTGAAATCACAATATCTCGAAAATTGTTAAATGAAGAATCTGCGGGGAGGTAAACTATAGCATGACTCGCCATGATTGATCACCGTTTGTGTGGGCCATAACCCATAGGTTTGTAGTTATGTGAATGTGATGCCATGCATTTGATACGATTTAATATTGATATGTGTTTTGGTCCAAGATACCATATGCGGTGCATTGGGTAATGTAAAGGAGGCAACTACAATAGAAAGGTTCTTTGAGATTATGAACCTATCCAAATATGTCAAATTCAGAACATATACTCTATTTCGAGTATTAGACCTAGGAATGGGCACACTTGTTTAAATTTTCTGTGTATGTGGGTAAAAGCGGCCTTTTGGCTACATAAATAGGTGGGTCCCTTTCCCCATAAACAAGAGGATCTCATACACCAATTTAGTGTCTCATTTAACCATAAAATAAAAATTGGTTAAATCTAGATTTATTTTTATTAAGTTTATAATTTTATTTTATTTTTGGTAAGGGAAAGAAATTTCATTTCTTGGATCCTAATAAAAATATGCATATTGGTTTGCATTATTCTGCTACCAGGGAAACTAGACTAGTGGCAAAATCAAAATTCTTTGAGCATCCAAAAATTGCAATTTTCTTCAAAATTCAAAATTATAGAGCATATTTCATGAGCTTTAGGAATTGTTGCTAGAGCCTAGAACTACTATGAAATGATAATTGGAATGACCTTTTATTTGTCACAATTCTTCTGTAATTTATGCCTTACGACGTTTCCTTTGCAACATCTAGTGCAATTGCTAGTTATTGATATATGTTAACTAGGAAATATTGTAATAAAGAATTGTTTAGTAGTATATTTGTATTGCATTCACCTATATTATGAATTAATACTATATTTCTTACTAAGTGAGATTGCTTTGTCCTCTAATATATAAATGGACTTGTTATAGTATTTTTTCCTCTTTATTTTTATAGAAAATTCACCCAATATGTAATAATATGTTATATTTAAATATAAAATAATTGCAAGTTAAATTATCAATGTAATACTAGATTTCTTACTAAGTGAGATTGCTTTGTCCTCTAATATATAAATGGACTTGTTATAGTCATTTTTCTCTTTATTTTTATAGCAAATGCAATAATATGTTATATTTAAATATAAAATAATGGTAAGTTAAATCATCAATGTTTCAATTTTACAGTGTTTTTTTAATAACTTATTCTCATTCAATTTTAATATTAATTTTATAATATTTGTAGACTAATATCTATTATTATAATAAGTAAAATTATATATGTAATCTTATAATCTGTTTTGTACAGAATTAAGAGTTATAATAAAATACTCAGTATTATTACGTTTGAAAAACCACACGTAAGGCGGGTACTATAGTAATATGTTGTTGTTTTTTTCGTTTAAAATGGTACTAAAACCAACAATCATATCATGGAGATTTCATTTCTTTTCTAAAATTGGAAGAAAATGTTATTTTATGTCATTGTTTTAGTCAAGGTTTGAAGATGGATTAAAATTCACCATCTTATTTGGCCTCTTCTCAAGGCAAGAGCTGCATGTATCTTACAATAAGGGGATGTATTTAATTCAAATTTCTTTGGAATGAATTAATGTTAACATTAATTTATTTAAAATTTCATTAACATTAAATGTTCATGTGGTTTTGGTTGTATTATAAAGTTGTTTAGTGAGTGAGCATGGGACAAGTGGTTGTACATTGAGCAACTTGAGCCACGTATATGGCTGATCATGGTTGATTATCTGAACCACTGCCTCACTGCCTCCTTATTGGGTAAAACTCACCTCACCTTCCTTCCAAAACTTGAACTTATGGGCACTGTGTCAACATCTGCAACATCTACTTCAACACATAGATGAAACATGAACTTATGGGCACTGTGTCAACATCTGATTCAACACATTGAAGGCATGGCGCAACACTGTATAGTAGCTGCAGACTGCTAGGCTGTTGTAATTTGTTCATTGTACTACCCCAGTTCAAACTATGTGTTCGATAAAGTGAAACAATTTTTTCATCAATAGCTTGCGAAGCATATTTCTCTCGAAGAAGTGACCTTTTGTGTCCAAGCACCCCACAACGAATATGCAGGTGCAACTATTATCCTATTTTGTTTTTCTTCCTGGGACTTGTCCTAGAGAGGTGTTTTACGGGTTACCCCCGAGCAATGTTTGGTGCAATGTGAGAAAGAAGATATCGTGGCCCTCCTTCTCCTTCATCTTGAGCAGTGGATGCAGAGACAAAACATATATCATTGCATAGCTTAGCATAGCAGAGCAAATCATAACAAAGAATATAACTTTGCAGAACAAAGAAATAAATATAGAGACAACAACCAAGCATATCAAATAAAATATAGCATAGAATCATATAGAAAGTTGAGAAAACTCATGACATAGTCAACCTCAAGACACAAGACCAACAAACAAAACTGGTTTAAGAAACTATAACCTTTCAGAGAACTAACTTGGAATACTATAAACAAAGCCTTTTACTTCTATTGAGTATAGGTACTCATTCATCCTTATATTGAGTATAGGTCCTCATTCGTCGAGAATTATGCTATTATATCTCAGTAGCTTTGGTGGAGCCATAGATGAAAAAGGTGAGGGAGCAGGTGGATGATTCATCAACTCCTTTAGCTCAGCTCCTAGTCGTTCGTCCTTCGATTAGCCCTTCTAATTAACCACGATGTCGGAGCTTGATATGAAAATCTGTCTTTTTCGCACAGCCATACACAAATAGAATGTGAATGCCTCCTTTGTTGATCAACGATCATGCCCCCGTTCTTCTAGCATAGTAACAAATTCACCGGATTAATTCTTTTGTTAATTAACCTTCAAGAAACCAGGGTGAAAGTATAAGTACCTAGAGAAGCAAAAATTTATCCATAGTATATTATTTGCCCCTAGCCAAGGCTTAATCTCTATTTTAACTCATTTTTATATTTCATTTCAATCATTTTTCATGTCAGGCACCACCAACAGTTCGAGCAACATCCTAATAAGTAGCATCATTCAAGAAAGTAGAGGAAAAATAATTTTTATTGCCCTAGTTTGAGAATACTGAGCCAGATCTGATTCTAATCAGAGTAGTATTGGGGGGGAATCACTCACTTTGCTACTGGCATTGCCATGTCGAAGAGAGCTCCTTAAGAGCTTCGAGCCGAGAATTTTGGGTGCTGGATATGACTAGTGAAGAAGGCCTTCTTTTCGGGGGGGACCTAATGGTCGTATATTTGATTTTTTCTCGCTATACCCACGCTAGCGAGACTGATAGAGTAGAGGTTCCAATTAGAATGATACCTACTGATAGAGGTTGACCAAAACACAAGCTTCCTAACCATTCCTTATTATATAAGTAATTATGGTCACACGACCAACTGATAGGAGCAAGTACATAAGGGTTACCTCCTAACTATATTCTAGGGTCAGCGTAGAAGAAAAATCAATTGACCTTTTTGAAGTTGCAGCTTGAGATCAGGAGCTAGCATCTGAGCCAAGAGCACTGCTAGCTAGAGCATAGCCTTCTTTGAAATGGTAGGATCTTATATTGGTGCTGCAAAATTAATCCCAACCACCACGTTAAATTCTTCTGACGTCAACCATACCTCAGTAAATTTTCTGCAGGTTTCGGATTGATTTTGCAGAGAAGGACAAGTTTTGAGAAAAGTACATAACCTATTCTGCAACATATTAAACTATCAAAGTCAAATAGAAATTTAATGCATGGTTATTAAAAGCGTATGGGAAAATATTTAATCCGCAAGTGTTATTTGCCTCACACAACATCTGTAAAATTCAAAAAGTCATGTTCGCCCATCCTTTGTATTAAATTCTATCTGTCATGAATTAAATGTCTTAGATATATATGTTTTGATTTTATGGTAAGTAGAAGGTAGAATGTAATGTGGCAGATGTAAGTTTGGAAAGAAAAGAAGGAGAAAATCGTGCAGCGAATTTTTGTGGGCACGTGAAAACAACAGTTACAAATTTTACTGTGTGTTACTCTGCAACCCCCAGTGAATGTAAATCTCAGTAAGAATAGTCGTTTTACTGGTGATTGTGAAAATATCACGTATGATTTTTACCGCAACAACTTTGTTTTACTCTTTTTCACCATGAGTAAAATTATTTGATTTTATTTTCTCCTTTATAGTTGCGATTTTAATCTCTGCCACTCTTTGTTGAAAGGAACACCTTCATGATTTTTTTTTTCCCAAAATTGAATCCTCTAGTTGAAGACCTCTCTAAAACTCTATGTGAACTTTGTGTGTTAAGGAAAAGAATTTCCCCTATCTTTAAAATTCTAACATGGTATCAGAACATTCGAAATTTTGACATGGTATCAGAGTGGGTTTAAACCTTCATTAACGCAAGTGTTTTTACTAATCAGTTAAAAGGAGTTCTAAAATTTGTGGATCGTATTCTCCAGCAGTGAGAAATTTTTCACACAGAGAAATTTTTTACATGGTAAGAAAGTTTGTTTACATAGTGAAAATGGCAGCAACAAGCACAAGTTTGACTAATCCACAAATACCTCAAATTAATGGAAAAAAATATGACTATTTGGCTATAACAATGAAGGCTCTGTTTCTTCTCAAGATATTTGGGAATTGTTGGAGAATGGTTTCCAAGAACTAGCAAATGCAACAGCATATAAGGGTTTGACACAAGCATAAATGGATTTGTTGAGGGACAATAGGAAAAAGGACTCCAAAGCCCTCTTCTATATTTATCAAGCAGTTCATGAAAGTATCTTCCCAAGGGTTGTAGCAACAACGAAGTCCAGGAAAGCATGGGACACCTTCCAAACAACCTACTAAGGCATGGAAAAGGTGAAGATAACAAAATTACAAATGTTGAGAAGAGATTTTAAGACAATTTGTATGAAATATTCTGATAATGTAGACTAATTTTTTACACATGTAATTGGTTTCGTTAACTTTTAGCACTCTATAATTTAGGAGATTGGCAAGAATAAACTATAAAGCACAACATCAAACCACATTGGAGTCTAGGACCTAGCCTTCCTAGACTCAGAGAGGGCTCCCTCCGTTTTTATGATTTAACTTGATGATTATAAGTGCTAATATTAGGCTAGTTACAATGATGGGGGTTGTTTGTTTGATTGATTCGATGGTTGGACAGCAGGTCTGCAGGGACTATTCCATGGGGCTATGGGGTCTGTTATCACTCCAGTAATTCTCTAGTTGCGAGCTTTTTGGATTTTAGTTGAGAAAAATAGAGGTAACCACAGACCAAATTTTAAACTCTAAGATCTAGTCTTCTTAGGGTTCAGAGAGGGCTCTCTCTATAAGTTTTAACTTTGTTTTTTTTAATAAAATATTAGGCTAGTTATGAATGTGCAATTGGTTTTTTTTGATTGATTTGGTGGGAAAAATCCCTTGAAGAGATGGATAGTGGGAAATCTATTTGTCCATTGGGCTAAGGAGTCAAAAATCAAGCATACAAAGCTGGGATCAAGGTCAAAAAATTCAAATGTTTTTAGGGCAAGATAGATAACCCTTGGAGAACTTGGAAAGTTGTTTCGTGAGATGGTATAATTGGGATAAAGAGAAATGAAGGGTTCTTTGATCCAGAAAAGGGAAGTAGTAGGCAGAGGTAAAACGAGAGAGGGAGAAATTAAGGGTTCCCTACACTGGAAATGAGATGAAAACATAGAAATGAAAAATAGTTAAGACAGGGTGCTTTTAACAAACCCTGAAGTAATCCTCCTATTCATTCATTCAAATTTATAACACATAATGGATTGCATGTAACAAAGAAAGATAACAATGAAAAATTTAAAAAATACTTCACTCCAAATAGCTCATCACATGAATCCTGAAATATGATGCTAGTTGATCTGATCGAGTCTGCTACTCAAAATTTGAACACAAAAAGCCTTCAAGTCCACAAAAATGACTATAGAAATCTTCAGCAATTTATTCCACAATAATACTTCTAAATATGAAGTATTTATACATAATTGTTTACAAAATATCCTAGAATGCTTCTAGGAATTATCTAAGGAAAATAAAATTATCTTTACAATAATAATAGAGACAACTGCTTAACAAATCAGCAAGTTTTCCTATCTATCTAAAAGAAATAGAAACCGATTTAGGATAAGAAGTAGCTGGCTGCCTTGTTGTCTTTCTAGCTGGCTTTAGATATTTCAATTCTATTTAGAAATTTGATCTGCTTTAACTGATACTATTTTACTGATTCTCTTTAACCTTTGATACTCTTTAAACTCTGTAAAAGATCTTTACTACTGTAAAAAGTAGTTTGACTCAAATGTTAGTAAAAATTTTTGACTGTTACCTTTTTTTCCTTTTCACCTTTTACAGTAAATATGTTAATGATGCCCAAATTTCATCACTTGGAATTTTTATTTTCTTCATCTTTCTAAAATTCTCATTTGCTTCTATGTACCTAGAAAAGGTTGCTTCTGTGTACCTATTGGAATGCCTTGTCCACTTCCTGATTTCTCAACTTTCTCCTTCGCAAATTCTATGATCTTTTTGATGTAATCATCGTGAGGCATTAATTTGTCATTGATGACCAAAATATTAGGAAAAATTCTTTGCCTCAAGTTCTCAAATTTGACCATAAACCTAGTTATGGTGGTGTTCATATTCTCACATTTTTCCTCCAATTGTTTCTTCATGTTCTTTTTAGTAATAACTTTCCTTTTCTCAAGGATAGTTTTAGTCCTGTCAGTTATTTCAAGCTCTTCTAGCTCTTGCCAATTCTTTCTGTTAAGGAACTTGATTAATTCTGTTGCTTGTTCTAGTTTTTTGTCCAGTTCCTCCTTAGTCTTCTGAATCTCTTCTAATGATGCTTTGAGAAATTCCATCTGCTCAAAAATCACTTGAATTGAGGGCCACACATCATTTATGGCTTCTATGATTATATTCCAAAAATGATTTTTTACATAGGAATTTTGTTCCCTCAAAGTCAATTCCTTTTGTAATGTCTTCAATTCTTCATTCAGTATTATGGATTTTTTCTCATCTGTTTTTTCATTTATTTGAGCCAATTTGTTTGAATTCTCAAGATTTTCTACTACCTGTTTCAATCTGTTGATTTCATTTGTCTTAAGAGATATTTCTTCCATAGCTTTCACTAATTTGTTGGCTTCATCTGTATGGTCAAGTGTTGTTGTGGATGATTCTGTAGTTTATGTTGTGGATGTGGTTACTGGCACTACAGTGGCCAGTGGTTCTTTAGGTGCCAACTTTTCAACTAAAGTTAAAGGCACAACTGTAGTGATTACAGGAATAACTGTAGGAATCTTTGGTAACTTTGATGTTTCTTTTTTTTGGACAAGTTTGTCCATTTGAATCTCCATTTCCTGGATTTGGGCTGTCAACTGAAATATTAAATTCATCATGTCATCTTTTTCTTTCTGTTCTTCTATTATTTCCTTGGTTTGAGGATTTTCACTTGATGGCATTTTAACTTGTTTCCTCAATGCCACAGTATCCTCATTTTTCTTCTTCACTAATAACTCTGCTTCCTTGACATTAGCAAGGTCATATCCCACCTGTAAGATCAGTTCTTCCAAAGATTTCATCCTTAGATCCTTAGCATACAAGGATGCTTTGTCCAATTTCATCTGATCTTTCATATTGGCAATGGTGTTCTGGAGCTTCTGAGCACTCATGGCTTTGGTTGTAACAGTAGACTACAACATTTATGAATTCTGTCTATGAAATTCAATCTGATCAAGAGCATGAAAGTTTTCTGTTGGGATTTCTACATTAATTTTCTTATAATATTCCACAGTCTTTGGAGATTTTACTGTTGGCTGCAACATTGACACGATTAGCTTTTGGTTTGAATAATCAAATGCAGACATAATTCTATTTTGACCACTTGGTGTTTGCTTGAGATACTGAGAATAAATATTGCTCTTGATCTCTTCATTCTTTAGCTTGATCTTTTTTGTATTTTTCTTTGATATCTAGTTCTTTCTCCTCAATTGTCTATGAGATGAGGCTTCCATGGTTTGTTGTCTTTCTACCAATTGTGCATCTTTAGTATCAACTTGTTCTTCATTCTGCTTTTCAACAACTTGCTCATTGATGATGACAATGGCAACATCTGTGTTGGTATCTAGGAGGTTTTTTTCTTCAACATTAATTGTTACCTTCTCTTTACCCACTGAATCTAACTTAGGCCTTTTGTTGTATATTAACTTGAATTTGGTTTCAGTTGTAGTTTTAGCAACATAGGCACCTTCTTTCCTTATTCTCTTAGTGGATTTTTCTAGTGATTTGTAGTCTCTAAAGTGTGACTCTTATCACTTTTGTTCATTGCATCTTTTAAGGTATTCTTAGTCCACTCAATCTAATTTGCATATTTTTCTATTTCTGGTTTTTCCTCATGAATGAAAGAGGTTAATTTTCATTTAACCCTTAGTTTACTTAGGATCCCTTGTGGATCATAATTCCAAGGAAAGCTTTCTTCAAATCTGAATTCCAACAGCTGCTTAGCTGCTTCTTTTTTTGCATCCCTATGATTGCAGATGAATGGCCCTATCTGATTCTTTAATTTGAACGGAGTTTTATTTTTTGCTACTATTAAATTTATAGAATCAGAGTTTAGGATTTTCTTGATATACTCCAAGGCAAAGATTATCATTGAAACATGTTTTAAATTTGACCCAAAAACTCTAATCTCAGTATATTTTTCATGTAAGTACCAATCACCAACTTTGTTCTACTTTGACAACTGTAATATCTTCTTCATTTCTTCACTTATCCTTGGCTGCTTTGTTTTTGTTAACATTTTGATCACTCGATGTATGAATAATTTTGAAAATTCTGCATAAGTGAAATCTTCACATTCTTTCCTGAGCAAAGTAGTCCAGAAAATGACAGAAAGAGGATTTCCCTCTATGTCAAGCTTTTGAAGAGTAACTGGAAAATTATCTGATTGAAAATATAAAAACATGTGGAAGAGGAAGGATGTGTATCTGAACACTCCTTCAATTGGAAAATTGATCAATTGATAATGAATAATGTCTGTAATGTAACCAACATAATCAAAGATTACTGATGGGGGTTGTCCTAGGGTAAAAGTGGATAAGAAACCCAAGATGGACTCATCTATGTGTTCATCAGTAAAGTATCCTAGGATGAAGGAAAGCATGGAAATCACATGTCTTGAACATTATGGGAATTTGGAAGTGGAATATGGGGGATTTATTTGGGGAATTCTACATGGAAAGGCATAAATGTCTAGAAAATCATAAATTTCTTGGGAAAATCAAGGCCAATATACAGCTTGGTAAGGGCCTCTATGGATAAAGGGACTGCTTGAGGATTAGGCTGAAGTTGTAGCATTTGGTTAATTGATTTAGCAGTAATGGTGAAAATCACTTCTTTGTTAGCATTTACAATGGCTCTTTATTCGGGCACATAATACTATTGACATAACCTAATGAATTCCTGGCATGGGTGAGTTAATGGAACAATGTATTTGGGTAAATGGGATTCCCAAATATGGACTTATTCTTCATTATCTAATGATTTCTCAACCAACATAAGGGTAATAAACATCTGCATAATAAACAAGACCCAATAAGTAGAAAATTTTTACAAAGCACATCAAACCAAATCATGCACAAAAATGAAAAAATCACCTATGTACACATATCATGCATGAATGACTCAAGCATAATACTTTTTCAGGTACAACCCATTTCTGGGTTGTGCTAAGGGATAACCTTCATAATCAATAAGCTCATAAGCCCCATTCTGTAACACACGTTTGACGATGTAGGGCCCATGCCACATGGGTTGGAATTTACCTGCCCCCAGCTTGTCATGAGCTTGGTTGTACAGGAGAACGAGGTCGCCTTCGATAAAAGAACGAGGGGAAACTGTTTGGTCAAAATGAGCTTTGAATCGCTTCTTTTGTGCTTCGATGACCAAGGCAGCTAAGCGACGAGTTTCATCCAATCTCTGTAAGTAGAGGAGACGCTCTTCCTCAGGCGAAGTATTAGGCAGTAATTCCATAGCTAATTTGAGTGAAGGTATTTCACATTCAATCAAAAGAGTGGCTTCCAAACCGTAAACTAACTGAAACAGGGTAAATCCAGTGGTAGTATTAATTGATGTTCGGTAAGCCCAAAGAGTTGAAAACAACATGAGATGCCAATTTGATTTATGGATCCCAATTGTTCGTTGAAGCATTGTAACAAGGAATTTTTTTATGGCTTCAACTTGGCCATTAGCTTGAGGGTAATAAGGCGTTGAGCTGTTGTGACGCAGACCCACCTTAGACATTAGTTCCACCATCATATAATCCCGAAAATGAGAACCATGATCGGTAATGATGGCTTAAGGGACACCAAACCAAGTAATAACATGATTGAATATGAATTTTGTTGTTGTCTTACTGTCCGCAGCCAGTGTATGCATTTCTTCGACCCATTTTGTAAAATAATCGACGACGACGATAATATAGGCATGCCCCCCGGCCGATCGAGGGTTACACGTCATAAAATCTATGCTCCATTTGGAAAAAGGACCAACGGTAATGAAAAGGTGTAAAGGAAAAGGTGGCGCACACATCTTGCGTTGATAGATCTGGCACACATGACATTTACGTACTGCGACAATGCAGTCTTTGAAAATGGGCGACCAGTTGAATAGCCGGCACAAAGGATCTTCTGTGCGGTGGCATAACCAGACATGTGACCACCATAGGCACCACTATGGCACTCATTTAAAAATTTCTCAGCTTCCTCGAGGGTCAGACATCGGCGGAGTACATAATCAAATCCAACATGATAGAGGGTATCTCCGATAATACGAGAAGGTTGCGACTGATGTTGAATTCAGCGTCGGGCATATTTCGTCAACTCGGACCCAAAAGTATAAGTCTGAAGATACATGATGATATCACCATGGTGCTAATCAAGAAAAGAGTTTTGTCTGGAATATGATCCTCAGAACAAGAAGGAGCAGAGTCGGCGGAGAGAGAACATATTAGATCAACGAAAACGAGTGATTTCTTTGATTTGGTGGTAGTAAATTCCAAATCAAACTCTTGGAGAATAACGATCCACTTCGAGTATTTCCCCCCCATAAATTTTCGAGACATAATATAGGTCATGGGGTTACAATAAAAAATCATGGTCACCCTGCGTAAAAGGATGTAATGAAGAAAACGCTAGATGGCCTGGACTGCAACCAGCGCTAACTTCTCAACATGTGCATAATGCATTTCAAGGTCGAGAAGGTTTTGGAGAAAAGTAATAAATAACATGTTCATTACCGTCATCATCATCTTGAACCAAAACCATGGCGATCATACTAAAGGCGGCAAATAGATAGAGGGTGAAATCACGATGATAATTCGGAGGATGTAATAGAGGAGCGTTGACAAGCAACATCTTAAGCATATCAAAATATTTCTGAGCAAACTCATCCAAAAAGAAAGGGACATCCTTCTTTAAAAGTTGTTTGAACCCCTTAGCTACTTCAACATATTTCGGGATAAAACGACGAAGGAAATTGGCTTTCCCTTGGAGACTCTGAAGCTGGTGTAACGAGGATGGAGAGGGGAGATTAACAATAGCTTCAAACTTAATCGGATCAAGGAAAATTCCATATTTGGATACGATAAACCCTAAAAGTCTACCGGAATCAATGTAGAACATGCATTCATGAAGATTGAGCCGAATGTTGTAGCGTCTACAACGAAGAAAGATCTGGCGGAGATGGTCTGGTTGGTATTTTCGCGCAGCTGAATGAGTCAGAAGGTCATCCAGGTATGGTTGAACAGTATGACGAATATAGTGAAAGGCATAAGACATCATGCGCTGGAACATAGCCCCAACATTCTTCAAGCCGAAAGGGAGTTTCTTATACATGAACATTTCCCAAGGACAAATAAAAGTGGTCTTGTGTTGATCGGAGGGGAGAACATTGATCTGATTATAGCCATAAAAACCATCTATAAGGGAAAAAATCTCACTCCCCGCACAATCTTCAATGATCTGATCGATGAAAGGGGTGGGATAGTTATCCTTACGACAGGCCCGATTAATATCGTGATAGTCAACACATACGCGAATTTCTCCCTGTTTCTTATCCATAGGAACAATGTTAAAAACCCACTCTGTCAGAGGAATCAGATAAATGAAACCAGCTTTGAGAATTTTTTCAACTTCAGCTTTTATAGCAGCGTCTTTTCGAGGATGCACTGGACGAAGTCGTTGGCGAACAGGCTTCGCACCGGGTTAGGTGGGAATTTCGTGCACCACAATACTGGGATCAATCCTAGGCATCTCTTCATAAGACTAGGCGAAAACATCACGGAATTCGTGAACAAGGCTAGTATACACTTGTACTTCATCGGAAGAGAAAGTTACTCCCACATGGATGTTCTAAAAAATCCCCAATTTCATAGAAATGTCGATAGGCATCGTTTGAGTAATGTTACCCAAGTTACCTTTAGCAAAGACTTCGTGAGTCAAGATAGGCATTTGAAGTGGCGGAGAAGGAACTTGAGATGCAAAACGCTCAAGACACTTGGACATTGCCCCGAGGCCAGGCATAAACAAGGAACGATGATGCTCATCACTCCAAGGCAGGTCTTCGAGAGACATGGTTTCCATGATAGCTTTGTCGAATGGAAACACTTCTCTCAAATGATCAAGCGAGTCTACTTCGTCGAGCCAGGGGGATTGAGAATAAATGTCTAGAGACATGCTCAAAGCAGCACCTTCAAAAGAGGGAGAATTGGATGCAACTACAAGCTCGCAATAATTGATTTCAATTGGACTAAGTGGCATTGAATCCCCAAATGAATCAACATGTTTAGGTAAAGGGACGATCCATGGGTCATCCGACTGAGAGATCATATTAACTTGAATGGTATTGGGTGGCGCAAGGGGAAAGATACCCATGAGAGCTGGAGCTTTGAAAAGACTCAGCCCTACACTCTCAGGGGGAGAGGGAATCTGATCCACGTATGACACATTGTTCTCAGAAGACGAGGTAAAGAATGACAACTGGTCAACAGTAATGATTTTTCCCTCGTGTGGAAACTTTAGAAGACGGAAGAGGGTGGACGAAACACACAGCATAGCGTGAGTCCAACTGTGACCAAGTAGAATATTGTAATTGAGTTTAGCGTCAATGACTTCTACTTCAACATTGACCGTCTTTCCTTGCAACGTGATCAGTAAGTTGGCGAGAAAACCCAAGGGTTTCGATTCCATTCCATCAAATGCCTCAAGGGCATTGGGTGACGAAGTTAGTGCTGGAGAGCCAATAGCCTTCCAGAAAGCAGATGGCATGACACAAGTAGATGCACCTTCATCCACAACGGCTCTATGAATGTTGAGATTGTTAATGCTGACTTGTATGACAAGCGCAATTTGGTGCGGAAGTCGGGGGATGAAATTCTCTAAGTCGAAAGTAAGAAGGCTAGAATCAGTAGGATAAATCCCACCGATTGCAGATAACAACGCTTTCCATTGAGACGGACAACTTTGAAGCACTTCTAATGCATACATCGCGGATGGCACCTGTGCTAAATCCTCAACAATACTATAATGCTGAGCAGCATGGGCGTTAGGATTATAAGAAGATTTCTGAAGAACACCTTTAGAAGGTGGCCGTACAACAGGATCAGCACCGGGCCTTTCAATCTCAAGAGGACCAGAGGTAGGTGGGGGAGGAGGACCATCAACGACCTCTTTTTCAGCTGCCTGGCGTGATCCAACATAATCTTTCGACCGAGTAGCAATGGAAACGGGTGCAGAACCATTCATCATGAATACCTGAGAGCCAAATGGTGCAGATGGTGCAGGTTGCTCGACCATCTGTGTTTGCTGAGATGGAAAGGTTCTTTAAGGACCGTCGGAGTTCCCTTAGCGCCTTTGAGAAATTGACTAACAGGACAATCCTTAGGGTAGTGTTCCTCATCACAAATCAGACAGGGATACTTCGGCTTTCGCTGTGAACCATCATCAGCACGAGATTTAGATGATTCTGATTATGGGGCATCGGCTTTGGCCTTGCCTTTGCCCTTCTTTCTCCCCTTGGATGTATTGTTTGCAAGATTGGCCTGAACAGTGTTGACCTCCGAGGTTTTACCAGAAACCGGGGTAGGCTGAGGAGCAGAACCATTGGAAGAATTTGATTTTTGCTTCCCAGCGTTGAAAGACTTACATGAAGTCTGAGACACGGAACCAATAATGCCATCGACCGATGGGGTAGCCGGTGCCTTGGAAGTCCCAGGTTGTGGAGCATCAGTCAAGATGTCATACAATATGCTCGATTGAGAGTACACTAAATCAAGGTACTAGGCACGAGAAATGGCTTTTTCCTTGGTTACACATGCCCCCATGGCGATGTCTTTCGCAATCTGATTGAAAAAAGAGGTAGTGAACCAATGAGTAAGAAGATGATCAGGAATTTCGAACTTGATCAGGTGAAGACATCGTCTCCATTCATGAATGTGGTCTGACATATGGGTAGCCTGGTCATGTTTCAAGGATGTTAGGAGATGTGTCCTGGCTTCATAATGAACCGAAAACTAAAAATGAGTAAGGAATGTCATAGCAAGAGTGTTGAAATCTTGAAAGATACCACGAGGCAGCTCGATGTACCACTTAGCAGCAACTCCGGTGAGAGTTCGCTGGAAAAGACGGATTCAAACAAAGTCATTGTTACACTGAAATTTGTCACCATGATGTTTTAGTACTCTCTTAGAAGTCTACAACATCGAAGTTCCTTAGATCAAGCCTTGAAATTGAGAGAAAAGCTCATAAAAGTCTTAAAAACACTTGTACCACACTCTCTTAACATTTCCTGTGGTGCCACACCTTTTTGGTCTAAATCATGCGGAGCTAAATGCACATTCTCTTAAATAAGGGTGCGGACCCCTGTAAAAGGTAAAACAAAAGCATAAGTAACATTTAGAAGCCTAGCAGTCAAATCTGGAAGCTTCTAGAAGAAATTATCCAATCGAAGGTTCGCTCCTATCATGTATGTTCATTCCTCCATTATGGGAGCCTACCCCTTGATTTATGGAGCCCAATCCCTTTAAAAGAGCATTCTATCCCTTCTTATGTGGAACCAAAGCCTCCTCTCTTTTCCTATAAATTGAAGCCTTAGTGCAGCTTCAAAGGTTGGAGTTAGTAAGTTAGACTTTGAGAATTTTTGAGGAGAAATGTTGTAGAGACTCGTACTCTCTTAATTGATCACTATGTGGGAATGATTACAAACCCATGTGCATTTTAGCCAAGAGAGTGCAAAGCTTGTCAGAGTAAAGGAAATGCCTGTTCCGGACCCTAGGAAGGCCTGTACGACATCAAGGCGGACATGGTTGTAAAGCTCTTCTTTATTAAAGATAATACGAATGAATACCGTTTTCTCAATGAGTTATTTAATTAAGTAGTTTATTAATCATGTTTTATCAATGGGTTATTTAATTATCTCATTTCTTGAATTCCTTGATCATCTTGATAGATGTTTGATTCATGAATTAATTTTTACTATGCAGGTGCTTTTGATCTTTTCTTGTGTTTGTGATTGCAGATCATTGACAACGACTTTCTTCAAGCCACTGGAAAGAAGATCAGCGTTGAACTACAAGTAGGTTTCCAAAACCCTGTTGTAGTTAATTCCAAATCAAACAGTATCTAGAGAAAATAGTTTTTATTTGTCCATTTGTTGCTAGTTGTCTGTAGGACACTTGGGAGGTCTGTCTTGTCCACAAGAATGACTTATCCGTCCAACAAAATGGCGACTTCGCTGGGGAATAGATTTTGGACTTTATTTCTTTTATTTTTGACTTATGAATTTATTTATTTTTTATTTTGATTGGTTTATACTGGCTTGGGTAGTTTATCCCTGTAGAATCACTGAGAAAATGTTTTAGAATTTTTTTAATTTTTTTTTCTTTTAATTTTCTGGTATCTGCACTTTTCTTTTAGAAACAGTGTAGGCATCTCCGCCTTTTTCTTGTAAAAATAGTGCGGGACCGCACTTGTTTACACTGAATCCTGCGGACCCTGTGAAAATTTTTAGAAAATCTTAAAATCCTCTTTTCTGGATTAGTTTGTTAGATTCTCAGTGTATACCCAGACTTGGATCTTTTGTCAGAAAGCTTTGATTAAGAGTTTATTTCAACATTTTTTTTAGTTTTGAATTATTTTCTGAAAGATCTGCATATTATAGTGATTTTTCCTTTTTCTTTATCCCACTCAAAGATTAGAAACCTTGGTATACCTTTAGATCACTGGTATTTCCTTTCTTTCTTGCTGAGTTTGACATCATAGCAGAAATTGTTTTATGAAATTTAGATCCAATTTTCTCATTTGAAAATATTTAAAAAACTTGTGTTGATAAGTTTGGAATTTCACTTAAAAAACCAAAATTGGGTGTTTTTGAGTTCTTTCTGATCCAAGCAAAGAATTTCTTAGTTAGATAACAAGCTAAGCAAGACATCCTCAAAATATTTAAAGTTTTAATTCATATTTAGTCTTTAGAATTTTTAGATCTCAAAATTAGTATTTTTAGTTTTGAGTGTTGTTTCTAGAATTTATAGTGTTCTTTTGAAGAAAAACTTTGTTTGTAGTTTCGATCTTGAATGATAAAGGGATTTCTTATTGAGAAATAGATCATTTTGAGTTCTCATGAAATTAGATTTATTTTCATTTATTCTTGTTTGAAGGAAAGAATTGTTTTAAAAGATTGCATTTCTCAACTCTTCCTTTAGATAGAATTCATTGAAAGAAAAAGAATTGTTTCTCATAATAGATGCATTTTTAGTGTGTTTTGAGTCGGGTCACTACATATTATCAGTTTCACTTTCGCACCTATTGTCCTAAGAAACAACCTATTAAAATCAACACTTAAATTAAAATCAATCTAGTAATTTTTTATATTTCTAGGACTCTTTTCACCAATATAACTTAGGCTAGTGTCTTGGAGTAGGGAGTAATTAACTCTCCAAGACAATTAAAACAAACAAGTAGTTGATCTTGCGGTAGGAAAAATCCAATAGTTGCTTGTATACTCTGGGAAGCTCCTCTTAAAGGAGTCAAGCACGAGGTCATATCTGAACTAGTGGGATAATCAATTCTATCTCATTAGGAACGATAGTAGATGTGCACATATTAACAACGGTAAACCTAGGATAGACCATTGTCGAGGAGCCTGGGGTCACTTATCGGTATACCTTTGATTATGTTAAGGAGCA
The DNA here is from genome assembly GCA_034641835.2 of Pinus albicaulis. Classification (NCBI taxonomy): domain Eukaryota; kingdom Viridiplantae; phylum Streptophyta; class Pinopsida; order Pinales; family Pinaceae; genus Pinus; species Pinus albicaulis. Next base: position 1,577,104,583 of record CM076570.1, read on the forward strand.
TTCAAGGGGATTGAGCTTTGTTACTTTGCCCTTGAACGTATGTCATATCGTAGATTGTTCCCCAGGTATATTAGTTCCAGTTGGTAACCATAGTGGCCATAATCTTTATGATTTTTTCCTAAGGTGACGTTGGAAGAAAGATCCTGCTGTACCTGGAGCAGACATTGACTAGACTCACTTGGACTCTCTGGAGGGGTATCTTCATTCGAGATGGTTTAAGTGGATAAACTTGCACTAGTTTGTTTCATTAAGCAGGTTGTCGAGGTAACTATTCCAACTACCCTTTCTACATTAAAATAATATGATGTTGGATTTCATCACCAACTAGTGTTTTTAGTGTGGGAAGTTACTGTTTATGTGTGGTTTGATATCCTAGATTTTTAGGCGTGTGATTCATTTGTTTGTTTCCTTAGCGACTCTAGGAGTTTTCATTGAAATTTTCTTTGATTGCGTGTGATTAATAATTTTTAATCGTGGCTGAATTACCAAGACAATCACGTAGACTCCAGGGGAAACCCCCTGAGTATACACCAAGCCAACTTGAAGGGCTGCGAGCTCTAGTACCACATAGTGTCAGTAGAATTATATCAACAGAAATAGGAGAGTCATCTATAGTTATTCATCTTGATTATCAATCACAAACAACAGAATATATGCAAGAGACAATTTCAATTTCCGAAGTTACTGGTAGTATTTCTCCTTCTAGTGAATTAGTTGAAGAACCTGAACTTTTTGAGCCAGACACTGAACCTGTTGTATTAGAACCATCTTCAGGATTTGTTACTCCGACTTCTAGTGATCCTGATTCACCTAGGGTAAGACATCGCATTACTGAAAATATTCCTTCTGACCTCATATATATTGAAGAACTTGTTGGTCCAGAAAAAGACATAACTTTTCTCAAAACCCAAGAAACTTTGAACCTTAGGGAGCGTGAATCAATATTCTACAGTCCTTTTAGAAATGACGCTTGGTATTTATCATTGACAGTTTTTTTACAAAACGCAGGTCTTACTTATTCACCACCCCGAATTCCTTTTCATCCTACACCAAGAGGTTATCATCCTTTATCAGCTATGTCGGGTGAGTCATCTATGTTTTCCCAATCTCCGGAAACATTTTTATACGGTGGTTCGTCTGTTCCTTAGGGATACCAGTCACTCTCTGGTACCTTTTCGGGAGCAACTCCTCATACAATTGAACAAGTGTTATCATCTTGTACAAATGGAACTAAAACTGAAACGTTGAACACAGAGAAAATTTTTATGATGTCTGGTAATATTCCAAATCCTCAACCTCAAGGTAGTCAATTACCACTTGGGGGGCAACCTCAAGGTAGTCAGTTACCACCTGGAGGGAAACCTCAAGGAAGTCAGTTACTGCCTGGGGGGCAACCTCAAGGTAATTTTTTACCAGGACAAACTGTAGGACAATATTATTTACCTGGAGAACAACCTCAAGGACAGTGCATACCTCAAGATTACCAACCTTAAGGACAGTACATACCCCAAGGTCAACCCCAGACTCAATATATTCCTTAGGGTCCATATCAACCCCAAATTCAGTACATGCCTCAAGTTCAGTACCCAACTCAAGGTTTCCAACCTCCTTCCGGTCAACCATTATTACAAGGAGCTGGAAATTTTCCAGTTAATTATTTACCCTACATTCAACTAGGTTATGGTCCTTCATATGCACAACCTTCTATGGGTCAATACCTCAGAATGAATATGGGGTGGGATCCATCTCAAATTCAACAGACTATGCAACCCAATCTGCAGGTACCTAATCAACTTGGACAGTCCATAGGTTCTGGTCCAACCCAGCAACCTATCCAGCCTACCGTTCAAATCCCTGCACCTGGTTCTATTCAGCAGCCTGGGCCTAGTACACCTTAGACTCCGCCTCAAACTTCTGATGTTGTTGCAACTTCTGTTCAACCTACCACACCTATTTCTGGAGTATCTGCAACTCTAGTTTCTTCTATCCTTGTATCAGTGAAAATTCCTCAAGTATCTGTACCATAGTCAGGACCTACAATTCAGACTACGGTCAAGATGCCTATAGGAAAAGCTGGTACTAGTATGGTTGTTTTTAGTAAACCACAATTTACTTATCAACTGTACCAGTGACAGTATCAATTTGGACGGCTACAAAAAATCCAATAGATCGGTATCAGCCGTACCCTGGGTATACTTATCAAGTACCTCAACAACCCCAATATGGTCCGGTTAATCCTGGTTACCTAGGAGGTTTCATGATTCCAAATGCACATCCAATTCCAGGGTATCCTGGATATTCTCCTCCTGGAACTGGTTTAATCACACAAGGTTATCAAGACCCTAGTCATCGGTTACCATTTATAGAAACTTTAGACTTACCGAATCTATCATGCCTTACGAACGATCCTATATTTTATCTTCCATATTGGCTGTTGATGTCTAACAAGTTGCCTAGTGATATTGCAAAGTTTGAGGGTAAGTTAGGAGAGGACCCATCTAATCACGTTATGACTTATCACCTGTGGTGTGCATCCAATTCACTAATCGATGATTCAATTCGATTACGTCTTTTCAGAGAACTCTCATTGGTCTAGTTGTCAAATGGTACATTGAGTTACCACACGACTCTTTTAATAATTTTAATGCACTAGCTACTGCTTTTTTAACCCATTTTCAGTTGCCTGTCAGATACGACAACGACACAGAATTGTTGACTTCATTAAAACAGTCTACGTCTATGTACATATCCGATCATATTCATGAATGGAGATGTAGAAGGCGTTTAGTGAAGGTCTTTATTCTAGATCAAATTTTGGCTGAATGGTTTATTAAATTGTTATTTCCCAAAATTACTGAAGATGTGGCCAAAGGAGGCGTTGTTACAGAAGAGCAAGTCATTGCTCAGGCTCAGTACCTTGACCTTGTATATACTTAGTCAGGTAGTCTGTATGATAAAATCCCCAATTTACCAAGACCTGGTCAATTAACTACAACTCCTTCTGGCTCTCATGCCGTTGATGGTGTAATTGGTTCTGTTATCACTGGTAAACGTAAGAAGAAATCTTCCAAGATGACTTATCCTATTATCACTTTACTCGATTCACCAAAAAGAGATTCTTCTATTGAAGATTCTACCAATATTCACGTTGTAGAATCATCTACAACCAAACCTAAAACTGGTGGTAAGAAGAAAGGTAAGAAGAAAAAGAAAAAATCTTCAAAAGATAAAAACGATACCACTGAACCAATTGACAAAAAATGCAAACCTCAATATCCTTGTCTGATATGTGACGAGGATAATTTTACAAAAGAGTGCCTGCATAGAGCCAAGGTATCAAAATTCATTAAGGGTTCGCCCATCCCTGCTGTCTTGAAGGATCCCTTTCCTGCTCAAGATAGCAACATGGTTGGATATTCCTCAAATGCGCTAGAGAATATCTTGACAGTTGCGATGCGATTGCAAGATTACGGTAGTATAAATCCTGGTAAAGAAGCATAAACATCTAATTCAGCATCAAATACATCTCCCTCAGTTTCTGATCTGTTACAGATCGAGAAACAAAATCCTGACTTAGTAATCAAACTACCCACTAAAGGTGTACTTCATAAATCAACTTTCAATCCACATGCGAGAGCTGCTCAGAATTACAATATTGTTGAAGACTTGGCAATTTCCCCTTCAACAATGTTGCCTTTGGAAGTGTTGCAATCATGCCCAGCCCAAAGAAAGTTACTTTTTTCAGCCTTAGGAGCCATAGATCTCTAGGATTCAAACCTTATGATCTTTGATTTAGAGAATTTTACACCTCGCCTACCCCATCAAATGGCTTTTCAAATTTCGGTAATAGTAAAAAACAAATTTATCTTTCGTACTATTGTTGATGAAGGGGCTTCTACATGTATTATGTTGTTAAAATGTTGGAAATCACTTGGTTCTCCGATAATTAACCAATTTCCGACTATTCTCAAAGCTTTTGATGGAAGAGGTTTTCAGTTGTATGGTATTTTACAAGATCTACCAATAGAGGTCGAAGGCAAAATGGTTAATCTAGATGTGGAAATGGTTGATGCCCCTCTGGATTACAACCTTCTCCTGGGTCGTAGTTGGTCTTACACCATGACTGCTGTTGTATCATTGATCTTTCGTCTTATCATGTTTCCTCATAAAGGAAATATCATTAAAATCGATCAGCTCTCATATTATTCATCTAACCCAGCCTCTACTAATAGCATCCAGCATATCGGAAAATTAACTATCCCTTATAAGGATGTTGGAGTGGGTTTACTTAAATATTCAGCTTTACTTGGAACTTTTTTCCTGCCTGCTCCCAACCTACAGACTCCTATTGCTAATATCAATATGATTACATCAAGTACTATTTCCTTTGATGATCCTTGGATAGTACCATCAGAATCAGAATTGAATTTTTTTGATGGCGCGATGCCTTTGATTCCTTTTGAGTTAGCATATCAGACTGTACAGTCATTTTCTAATACTCCTTCAACTGAATCTGATCCAGTGAATATGATCAATGAGGAGTCATTTTCAGTATCGAGCTCTGCTTCGACATCAATTCCGGATCTTGGTCAACAAGTATTCAATACTAATGAACATATTCATGAATTCTTGTCGGTCGATGAGTTACCATGGGAAGATCTTCATCATAGGTCTTCATTTTTACCTAATCTCGATCATTTTGAGAATGATTTTTCCTCCATTTTTACTACTAATTACACATTTCGATTCTGAATTGAATTTAGAAAATATTTCTACAACGGTTCTCCTTCACATTTTAGTAAAACCTGGAATTGTTGAAAATATTCATATAGGTGCTTCTTGTACGACTGATGAAATCCAAGCATATAAAGCCCTATTTCAGGAATTCCACGACATTTTCGCCTGGTCATATGAAGAAATTCTAGGAATCGATTCGTCGATTGTCATTCATGAAATTAAGACATACAAGGGAACTTTTGCTTATTGCAAACTACCTTTTGGACTTAAGAATGTTGGCACCACTTTTCAGAGGGCAATTTCCTATGCATTTAATGATATTAAACACATTGTGCAACCCTACCTCAATGATTTTCCTACTCATTCTTTGTGCAGAGAAGATCATATCACTCATATACGAGCCATTTTTATATGATGTAGGCATTACAAGATTCGTCTGAATCCTCACAAATGTGTTTTCTGCGTACAATCCGGAAAATTTTTGGGATTTATTATCTCAAAGGTAGGCATTCGTGTTGATCCATCGAAGGTTGAGGCAATCATCAATTTTCCTCCTCCTTCTACTCTTCGGCAACTCCAAAGTTTGCAAGGGAAAGCAAAATTTTTACATCGATTTATTCCTAACTACGCCGAGTTAACAAAAGGTTTCACCAGGTTGTTGAAACAAAATATTCCTTTCTTTTGGGACGAGATCACCGATCGATATTTTGATGCGCTTAAAAACGCGTTGACCCATGCACCGTTACTACATCCTCCCAATTACAAACAGGATTAATTTTTATACCTCGCCGCTTCCAATTCCATGATAAGGATGGTTCTAGTTCAGGAAGTTGAATCCATGGTGAACATGTGATTTACTATCTTAGTCGCAATTTTCATTCGACTGAAATCAAGTATTCACATGTGGAGAAATTGGCCTTGGCAGCCGTTCAAGCTATCCAATGTTTTCGTCATTACATACATTTACTCAAAATAACAGTGATTTTTTATTGTAACCCTATGATGTATATCTTGACCAAACAATTGCTAGGGCGAAAATACTCCAAATGGATTGTTATCCTACAGGAGTTTGATTTGGAATTTTAAAAATCCAAATCAAAGAAATCGTTGATATTTGTTGAACTTGTTAGCTCCCTGTAATTTGCAAGATTGGAAAATTCAAACTGCAGAGAGAACACTATTTCAATCACTTTGGGATTATAGGATCAAGCCCTCCTGAATCCGGAGAGGGATCTTTCCAATAAAGTGTAATGATTGATTTATCTTTAAAGCTTTTTTTGGGTAATGATATTAGGCTAATTATGAAGGCCGAGGTTTTTGTTTTGTTTTTGGATGGTTGAGCATGATTATTAGTTGAGTGGAAAGTCCTAAATGGAAAGAGTTTCAAAGGTGTGGAGTTGCAAGCAATCAGAACAAGCTTTGGCTAAAAAGATAGATATAACACTGGTTTTTAGTCCATTGGGCTATGGAGTCATAATAGGGCTTTTAATTGTGCAACAATTCAAGAGTGATCCAAGGGGCAAATCATCTATATCACAAGATCTTTGAGATTTAATGATGGAATGGAAACAATAAAAGTGTTGGAGGTGTGGAAACTAATAATAATTTCAACGAGGACTTATAGTCAGTCCAAACAAGAAAAATCCTTTAAGAAACTGTTTAAAACCAACCAAAGGGCAGGGCTCACCATAAACCTCATTGGAAAAGCTCATATTAAAGATAGCTCAAGAGACAAACAATCCAATAATCCACATAATTACTTTCAGAAAGGATGAAAAACACATAAGAAAAACAAAATTTAGCCTAAGATCAGATAAAATACTTTTAAATCTAGTCTGCTTTTGGCATACACTTAGGGAAACTTTAAAAATTTACCTTTGGAGAATAGAAGCTAGAAAACAGGGCTCACCATCACTTTTCTAGTCTAACTTTAATAAGCAAACAATGAAAATAACATTCAAGAATAATGTTTAAAGCAAACAGTAGGATGAGGGAACGCCAACATTCCTGACTGCTTAAACTGTATTGAATCATTCTTAAATAAACAAATTGGAGGAAAACATTGAGATAAAGCTTATCAGTCAGAGAAGGGTACTGTAAATAGTAAGTCCTAACTCTATGCTTGTTGTTCTTTATCAGATAATAATGGACAATGTGGCATACATGAAAGGGAAACAAATAACAAAGAAAGAAGCATTTCACCAGTGATATAGACCAGGATCCCAAGAAACAACTTGTATATTGAAGTCAAACCAGTTACATCTTCAAGTCCAATGTTTCAGTCCAGCAATCATCTTCACTTCTCAGCCTAACTTATTAGATCAAAAACAGAGCTTCAAGGGCCTTTGAACACTATTTACAAGTAGAAGTTTCGAGCACAAGTATATTTCAAAGTTATACAACCAAGATTGTTTCATCTTCTACAGAAGTATTTATAGAAGATATGAGGAGGTGGGATCTGATAAAAGATCTTCAAGGTTCAATTAATACAGATAAATGATTCTCGGCCTTTGAGGGGTGTTGGGCCTTAGTTTTGGTCTTATTTTGCTCAAAGAAACTTATTTATCCATCTATTTTCCATCCATTTTCCATTCATTTATTCCATTTTGACATATATTTGATATCTATTCAGGTATTTAATTTTAATTTTTCAAATTCTAAAGTTTTTATGAAAGTTTGATTTTTTAGTGCAAAATTGGCTGATTCAGAAATTCCCGTAATAGCTATATGGTTGATATGGTTGCAGGACACTTGGGCACGAGTTGAATGCATGGATGGACAGCTTGGCAACTAGGACTAAGCCACCTATGCTTAGTTCGAACAGAACAAGCTTTATTAGGCCATTTAGTTCTAGTCAATCATGACTAGTCATTCAGAAATCCCATAGAAATAGGGCAGTTTTGAGATTCTATGGGATTGACCATATTTCTTGGGATAAGAATAATGAATTCGACTTGGATAGGTGGATGAGAAGTAGATGGGTTTGTTTGAGTAAAAATAGATCAGTTTGTTCATGAGACTTCTTATTTAAAGCCAAAGCTTTGATGGCTTAGGTATTAGGATTATTATTGACTTATATACTTTTATATTGTGACAATTTTGGATTGAGAAGTTAATTTGAAGACTTGTGTTGTTATCAATTTGCTGTTCAATGTTATGGATGTGTGACTGAAGTTAAGCTTCTGAGATCATTTATCAAGTGTGCAAGGCAAGGGTGGACGGGCCCCCATTCCAAGCTAAGTACACTTTCTTGTTAACTAGTTTATTTCCTTGTAATTTGATGATTGTAGAACTGGTTTTCAAAGCTTTATTTCAGATTGTTTAATGATTTATGCATAGTGATTGATGTCATTAGTTTATAACTTATTCATCACTTTATCAAGTTGGAAAAACCGATGTATCAAGTTGAGCATCCCTTCTATGAAAATGATGAATTAAAGTTGGTTTCTTTTGTTGTGTGCAAGCATTTTCTTGTTGAGATTTTTGATATTAAGATGAATAAATTATAATGGAACACTTTACATGTCTCTTAAGTTAAGAGCTTCTTTCATTTCATAATTTATCCATCTTAAAGTTCTTGGTTTTTAATCTCTGATTCATTAAGTGGTAATTGAGGTTGAAATGAATTTCTTGATTCAAGAACCATTTCAATATTATTCCTCCTTTTAAACTAATTGAGTTGGAGTTGTAAAATGTATTACTTTTAGCATATCTTTCAAGGTTGATTATATCTGATCTTCACATATAGTGATCTTGCCTCAAAGCATAAACAACCCGGATTGATAATAAATATTGTGTTAGTTTAGGAACATAAATTAGCTCAACAAGGGGCTCAATGGAGAAATTTACAGATGTTTTGTCTGTATTAATTGTTTTACATTTAAGAATTAAGCTCGGTGGGAGCTTTTGTTGACTTTTAAGGCTCCGTGTCATCCCTGTAATAACTCAGCAGATATTTTGTAATAAGTTCTTTGGCTGAATTAATTGTTTAGCTGTTGTGAGGCAAATATCCTCTGTTCTGGTCATTACTTGGCCTCTGTTGAAAGCTATGAGGCTACAGGTGGCATTAGGTAGCTGAGAGGAATCAATTAGCCTCTAATGTGGCAGTGTAGGCATTTCTGTGTGATAGATATTTTGATTTTTAGTTTAAACACTGTTAATTTGTTTTGATTCTGTGTATTAAGCTTAATCAATCTTAAACTCTGTCTTCTGCTCTTTAACTGTGTTTAATTTTAGTGGATTAGGCTTTTGATTATGGATCTTAGCTGTAATCTGCTCCGAACTAGATAATCAATGTTTAATTCTTCATCTCTGCTGTGTTTGGGTCTTCGACACCGATACTCTTTATTTCAATTATGCATTGTCGTGTCTTGTTGATGTGCAGGTGATACGGGGTTCATATGGCATCAATACTCATGATGTATTGATGAAACGTAGTATAGAACCCCGGAGAACAATCTTCTTTAATGGATGAAAGCCTCGAGGATCATCATTCTTGGCTTCAATTTTTCCTTTTATATAATGGAAAAACCATTAAAACCTACAAAATACAAAAAATGTTATAAAACCCTGCATGGCTAGGTAAACTGCTTCAGAGGTTGTGGATAAGAGTGTGGCCATTGGATGAGAGCATCCAACGGTGGAGATTTGATCTGGGTATAATAAACAAATTTACAAATCGGAGAAAATGATTAATATGGGTTGTTGATCTGCAGAGATCAACGACTAGGATTGGTCTTTGAAACTTTATACATTGGGTTATGAAATTAACCAAAGTTGGGAGGATTGATTTGAACCGTCAGATGTTGACACGTGAACGACCCAGATGCAATCGGGGCTTTGCGATCGGCGCGGGGATAAAACTGAATGGCACTGATGCGATTGAGCGATGGCCATCGATCTGAGGATTAGATCGATGGTGGGAAACGAATCAGAGGAGTTTATAGCAGAGGAAAAGGCTTAGAGACGGAGCAATAAGAACCGTTGGATGAGATCTGGCGGGGGAAGATCAACGGCCAAAATTTCATCAGGAGGCTGCCCATCGGGAGGGGCAATAAAATACGCCTACCAAAGTTTAAGGCTTGATTGCGGGCTTTGAGGTTATATGAAGAGGCAATGGGGTCAGGGGTTATGTAAAAAGGGGCCAATTGCATCGAAGGTTTCAATGAAACAAATAGACTTGTGTGCTATGATTTTCTCCGATGCGATAAACGTCGAAAGTGTTTAGCGCTTGGTTCTAGCACCAAGGCATATGGTGGGGAAGTGGTTAGGACTTAGCCCAAAGGGGCTCAAGTCCATAGTCAAATAACCTATTTTTTATGATTTTTTCAATGTTTTTCAATGGATTTGGGGGTTTTGGTAAGGTCCAAAAATGGGTTTCAAACCTTATAAAAGGGATTTTATGAAGGGGAAAGGGGAATAAATGAAAATAGAGGAATTTTATAGGGAAAAAAGGGAATAAAATGAAGGTTAGTTTTGAGTGGAGGGAAGGGAAAAAATGGAGTTTTGCATCAGTCTCTTTTTATGAAAAAAATAGATTTTCAGTATTTCGAAAGGGAAACAACAGTGAAGGTTAAACAGAGGGCATGATGTCTTCATGAGTCTTCAAGAGATAACATTTTTAGCAATATAACTTGTTTCTTGAAGGCTCAAAAGATGACTTGGCCACCATTTGATATGACAAATTTTATGGGTGGCTAACAGTGGCTCCACATGGGGATGGTGCCTTCTTGAAGGCATCAAGAACTTCAGACTTGCATTCTATGTGGGTCGATCAGTGCCTCATCCATTGGGTTGCAATTTTCTTTACTTGGATAATCTTCTTTTGCTCTGAAAATATTAGCAGCCATGAAAACAATGGATCTTCATTAATACAAGCTTTCTACCTACCCAATCCTACTGATCTAACATTTTTTCTTCTTTAGAGTGCACTTGGATTGGCAAACTCTCTTACAACATTTTATTCTTTTGAAAGAAAAAAATATAATCTAATTCTATTCCTTATTTGTCCACGAACTCAGATTAAACAGTTGAGTTCATATGCTTCTCTACCTAGCTAATAATCTGTTAGGATTAAACAGTCTAATAGATTTTATTCAATAATTTCTAAAACAGAAATTTAAAAAGCATACAAGTCAGGATTGAACAGTCCAACTTGTTGCTAATCTATGGCATGAAAGAACAAGCTGCACATAGATATTATTTTACAGAAAATTAAATCAAAATGAAGGCTTAAGATCTGAAAGTTTCTCAGCACGACCTTCTCTTTTCTACAACTCTGTTTTTGAGTTTATTCGAGCTATTTTTGCTTGTTATCTGGTTCAGATTTTGAGCTGATTAGAACCAGTTTTACCTTTGTTTTTTACTCAAGAAATAAACAGATTTGAGTCATTTTTCTTTTGGAATCTAAGGTTCAGATTTTGAGCTTGTTTTAATCTTTAATTCCTAGCCTAATCTACCTAACTGATAAGCCAAGATTAAGCTGTTTGGAAAATCGAATTTACTAACCTATCAGCAGTCAATTTAAAAATTAATTATTCATGATTAGGCTGTATGACTAATTAGAAGTGTGTTTTTCAGGAGTGGCATTTGAGCTTGCACACTTTCAGACTTTGTTTTTCTCTTTTTTGGTATGGGGCTGTGTTAGCCACCTATAATATTTGATTGTAGAAAAAGGTGGCTAAGAATTTTTTGAGCCTCCAAAGAACAAATTTTATCACAGGCTCTTGAAGACTCCTTGAAGGCCTCATGCCTCTATCCAAAATCCTCATTGTTGTTCCCATTTTATACTCAGAAAATTCTGCTGATTTCATGTGAAAAACTGCTGAAAAACCATCATTTTTCCTCTTCCCCTCTTCCAAACTTACCTTCATTTTCTCCCCTTTTTCTCCATAAAAACTCATTTGTTTTCATGATTTCTCTTCTTCCCCTCATGAAAAATCACTTTTCCATAGTTAAAAACTCATTTATTAACTATTCCGAAACACCCAATTCCTTTGAGAACCCTGAAAAATTCATAAAAAATACAAGTCTTTACTATCGACTTAAGCCCCTTTGGGCTAAGTCCTAAACCACTTCCCCCACATGCCCCTTCCCCGAAACCAGGTGCTAGTCCCATTGGCGCTTATCGGCATCGGAGTAAATCAAATGACTGCATATATTTTGTTACACAAAAACTCCGATGCGATCAGCTCCCTCTTGATATAACTCCAGGTCTCATGTTTCTTTTGAAAAACTAAGGGTTATTACCCTGAGCGCTAATCGCATCGACAAGAATCAAATGCGCAAGTATTTTCCATATTCCAAAAAATCCGATGCGATTAGCCTTTGTGTATAAAACCCACGATTATATTATTTTCCATATAACCATAAAGCCCGCCTCAGGCACTTAAACCCCTATATATTTCACTCCCGATCGATATTTTTCTTTGTAAAAACCCAAAACCCACTTATCCAAAGTTTTAACTTAAAAAACTTAAGTCACGTGTTGAAAATTTTAATGGGTAGATTGAAAGACCGATCATGCAATCGCAATCGGAGAAATTTCAATGGGTTGATCGGAAAGACCCGCATCAAAGTTCCGATGTGGTTAAGTCTTATGTATTATAACCCTGCTCCCTCTGTCTTGTTCCATATAACCTACGCCCAGGCCCAAGGATTAAAGACCCCAGGCGCTAAATCACATTGCGAGAAATCAAATGGGTAGATTAAAAAGACCAGGCCCGATGGCCCGATTGCGATTAGCCCTTTTTGTTTTATATACGCCCGGACATATTACGTTTCACATATCCAAAGGCCCCGCAGTCAAGCACCTATCCACCTTATATATTTTTCTGCCCCAAAGCATAAAACCTTTGTTTTTATTCCAAAATTTTGAGTTTTTTATATTTTATAAAGGTTTGCCCCTGGTTCATCTCCACCGTTGATCGACAGCCGATCAAACGGCCAGCGCTCCATTGCATCGGAGTTTCCAATCGCATCGCAAAAGTTTAATCGCATATATTTATTTTTCTCCCCCGATCGACCTCTCCCCCGATTTATTACCCACCGTTGATCTAATCTATAGATCGACGGCTTGCGCTCCATCGCATTGCTTATTTCAATCGCATCCCCTCACTCCCGACCTCGGATTGCGACTCCCCTGATTCGTTTTCCACCGTTAATCTAAACTTTAAATCAACGGTTTGCGCTTTATCGCTTCACGACTTTCAATCGCTCCATTCGCTTGCCACCCCCAATTGTGATCCCCCGATTTCGATTCTCCGATTAGATCTGGACTGTCCACGTGTCTAGATCAGACGGTCCAGGATCACTCCGCTTTATTCTTCTCCCGCTCTTCTTTTGCCTATTATTCATAGATCTCCACCGTTGGATGCTTTCATCCAACGGCTACGCTCCTCTCCCGCCTTCTGAAGCAGTTTTAACCCATTATGCAGGATTTTTTAATTGTTTTCGTGTTTTGCAGGTATTTTAGTGGTTTTTCATTTTATTGAAGAAAAAGGCCCAAGGTCGGGAAAGACGTTTCCTGCACCTCTGAGCTATTAAAGAGAACCATCCACGAAGCTTCATTCCATTGTTTTATTAATGCTCCATGGGCATTGATGCCTTTAAAATACCTGCGCGGCCCTACACATCGACAAGATACTGTTTTAATAAGAACAAACAGTTAAAAGAGTATAAGTGTTAAAAAACAGAGAGCGGAACAGAAGATTGAAGATTAATTCCACAGTTTGATGGATTTCTGCTAAAATTGATCATCGAAAGCTTAATCCATTAAATTAAAACACAATTAAAGAAAATTAATAAGTGTTTAAACTGACAGAAAGGTTTCCACCGCATCAAGAGGCGAATTGATTCCTCAGCTACCATACGCGCCACCTATTGCCTCAAAGCATTCAAATAAAGGCTGAAATTATTGTATAGATCAGATATTTTGCCTCAAACACAGCCAGAGAGTCAATCCTGTCAAAGAATTCAATGAAACAAATATCTGCATAGTTACTCCAAGCATTATGTAGAGCCTCAAAGTCAAATAGAACTCCCACCAAACTTAAATCATAATTATAAACAATTAATACAGAGAACCACCTGTAAACTTCTTCATCGAGCCCCTCAAAGGGCCAAGAAGTCTTGAATCTGTATTAATTGCCTTAAGAGATCTTTTATTAGTTCTCACCTCCTCATTCTTCTATAAATATTGCTGTAGAAGATGAGAAAATGTTGGTTGAGTTAGTCACATAACTTTGATATATACTTGAGTTGAAATTTCTAATTGTAAATATTATTCACTGGCCCTTAGAGCTCTGCTTGTGATAGACTGGTTACACTGAAAAGTGAAGAATATTGCTAAACTGAAACATTGGACTTAAAGCTATAACTGGTTTGGAGCGTCAATACAAGCTGATTTATGGGATCCTGGTCTATGTTGACGGTGATGTTTTTCTCATTGTGACTTGTTATTTAATTTTTGTTCCCACTATGTTCATTTTCTCTTATAAAGAACAACATACATAGGGTTAGGACCTACTGTATATCAATAACCTTCTCTGACTGAAAAATCTTTATCTATATGTTTTCTTCCAATCTATGTTATTTAGGAATGATTTAATTCAATTTAAGCATAGGAATGCTGGCGTTCCCTCATCTTATTGCCTTAGCTGAATGTTGTTCTTAGATGTTATTTTAATTTCATGTTAAGTAGTGATGAACTAAGGAAGATATGGTTAGCCCTGGTCCTAGTTTTATCCCAAAAGACTGACTGAAATTTTCCCTTGGAATGTGTTGAAAGATGACTAGTTTAAAAGTACTTATCAGATCTTAGGCCATTCTTGTTATCATTAGTGTTTCCTTTGTTTTTTAAATGTTTTCTATTGAAAGTATATCAAAGGCTAGCTAGTTTAAAATTACTTACCAAATCCTAGTTTGCTTTTATGTTCTTCTTAAGTGTTTGCCAAAGCTGGCTAGTTTAAAAGTACTTACCAGATCTTGAGCTGCTCTTTGTTCTTCATTTGTTTAATTTCCCTTCTTGTTGTATCATTTCATTCAATAAATCAAACCTTAAAGAGATCCTTTGACATAGATGACTTGCCCCATGGACCACTCTTGCCTCTTGTTGTTGCAATTAAACCCTATTATGACTCCATAGCCCAATGGACTAAAACCTGCAATTATCTATCTTTTTGGTCGAAACTTGTTCTATTTGCTTGCAACTTTACACTTTTGGAACTCTTGGCATTTAGGACTTTCCCCTCAAGCCATATTCATTCTCAACCATCCAAAAACAAACAAAACCCTTGGACTTCATAACTAGCCTAATATCATTACCCAAAAACTTCAAAGACAAATCCATCTTTGCACTTATTGGAGAGATCCCTCTCCGGATTCAAGAGGGATAGATCCTAGAATCCAAAAGTTGGTTGAAACGATGTTGTTTCTGTGATCGGAATTTTTCCAATATTGCTGATTACAGATTCCTAACAGGTTTTACCTTTATTGTTTTTACAATCTGCCCTTTCCTCTCTTTTCATTATTTTTGTATTTTTTATTTTTCTAACTTTGAATGAAATGATGGATGAAATATTTACAATGAGAAAAAAGACAAAAATGCTTTCAAAACATGATAGGACCAAGAGAAGTAATGTTTAATCATCCTGCCATTGACAGGACCCCCAAACAGTTCAACTCCATTCAACTCCTGCAGGAAAAAGGCATTGTTACCAGCAACAGAATGAATGAGATAAGGGCCAAGCCATAAATTGTCAAATTTCCCATGCTTTCCCTTGTCTTCTCTCCTTGAGTCCCACTTTAACACTTTGTCCCCAACATTGAAATTGCTGGCCTTTGTTCTTCTGTCAAAAAGCTTTTTGATGTTGTCTTGCTTTTGTAATGCTTTGTTATAAACCTCCTCTCTGGTTTGTTGAAGGTGAATGGTCTGATTTATTCTTCTGATCATTCATTATCTTCAGACTACACCTCTTGAATGAACTTCATAACTGGTACACCAAGGCTGGTTGGGAAAATTGCATCTGTACCATACACAAGCTGGTAGGGTGACATTCCAATAGATTTCTTTAGAGTCAATCTGTCAGCCCAAAGTGCATGCACTAACTTTGTGTGCCAAGACTTCTTATTGTCCTCCAATAGCTTCTTGATTATGTTCACCAAGATCTTGTTTGAGGATTCTGCCAACATATTACCTTGAGGGTAATAAGCAGTAGAATGACCCAATTTTATCTGATATTTGTGACAGAATTCAACCATATTCTTGGATCCAAATGCAACCTCATTATTAGTGATGATCTTTCTAGGACAACCAAATCTAGAGAGGATATTAGTTTCCATGAATTTTATGATAAATGAGTCATTGGCTTGTCTAGAAGAGATGGCTTCTATGCATTTGGTGAAGTAGTATGTGGCAGTGAGAATCCATCTATGTTGCGCAGAGGATGGTGGATGGATTTCTCCTATGAAGACAAGTCCCCACTATTGAAAAGGGGCTTCAATAGTGATTGGGTGCAGAGGTAAGGGTAGCAACTTTCTTTTGCCTTCAAAAATTTGGCACTTATGACAGGAAATGATCATCTTTTGTACATCAAGAAAGAAAGTGGGCCAATAGTAACCAGCCCTTAGGATTTTGTTCGCTGTTGTCTTCCAGTAGAGGGGGCCTCCACATTCTCCTTCATGGAATTCGTGCTTAACCTTCTCTTCATCAAACTCAGGCAAACATTTAAGCAATATTCCACTTGCATTTTTACAATAAATACATTTATCTATAATGCAGTAGTTTACAACTTTTAACTTCAAAAACCTTGCCTTTGTTTTTTATAGACCAAGAGGTGTATTTAAATTAAGAAAAACATAAATAATATCAGCATATCAAGAGGAATTAATATAATGGTCTTCAACAATAGGAGTTGAGATTTCCTCTTGTTCATCTAAAGCATTTATCATATTAATATCAAGAACTTAAAAATTTGATTCATCCATTAATCTAGCTAGACCTTGGCCTTTGATGAGTTTAGTGGGCTTGATCTCTAAATCATATTCAAGAATGACCGTAATCCACTTAAGTCTCTTACCATCTAGGTCCTGCATTAGAATGTCCTTCACAACTGGATTTGGGACAAAGGCAATGATGTGTGAGTGCAAGATGTATACTCTGAAGTCTTTTAAAGCCTTAACCAAAGAAAAGGCTTGCTTTTCCATAATGTTGTACTTCAAAGGAGCATCTCTGAAGGTATTTCTAAAGAATGCAATAGGCTGCTCTTGTCCTTGTGGATTTTTCTGTAAAAGGACAACATATATTGTATGTTCTGATGCAAATGAAAAAACATAAAAACATTTTGAAAAATCAAGACTTATTAGAACTGGTATTTTGGTTAACGCTTGTTTCACCAGCTCAAAGGAATTCTTTGCTTCCAAGGTCCATTTCACCTTTGCTCCTTCTTCAACATGTTTTTTATATTCCTAAGGAGCTCAGCCAAGTTGGGCATGAACCTTCTCAAGAAATTAATCTTTCCAATGAAAGATTGTAGTTCCTTGATGTTTCGAGGATGAGAGATTTGCAATATGGCCTCAATCCTCTTTGGATCTATCTTTATACCCTCCTCTAAAATAATGTGCCTAAGAATTTTACCTTCTTGGAGACCGAATAATTTTTTCTTAGGGTTTAAAGATATCCCAAACTTTCTACATTTCTTGAAAATTTTTCTCAAATGTTCTAAGTGCTCTTCATCTGTTTTTGAAAACACAGTGACATCATCAAGGTAAATAATGATGAAGGAGCCTAATTCTTATGAGAATGCTATGTCTATGGCTCTCTGAAAAGTTGCACCAGCTTTCATTAGACAAAAGGGCATTTTCACATACACGAAAGTGCCCCAAGGTGTAGTAAACGCTATCTTTAGTTGATCATCAGGGTGGACTAAAATCTGATTGTACCTTGAATAACCATCAAGCAAAGAAATTATTTTTGAACCAACTACCCTTTGTAAAATATGATCCATCTTGGGTAAAGGGTAGTTGTCCTTGAGTGAAGCTTTGTTTAAGTCTCTAAAGTCTATACAAAGCCTAATCTCTCGTGTCTTCTTCCTAACTGACACCAGATTAGACACCCACTCAGAATATCTAATAGGGACAATAATACCAGCTTCATACATTTTCTTGATCTCCTTCTCAACCAAAGGTAATTGAACAGGGTTTATTCTGCGCAGCTTTTGTTTAAAGGGCTTTTGGTTTTCCTTGAGAGGGATTTTGTGCTGAATTATTTCAGTGTTGTAGGATTTCAGATCCTCATAACTCCATGCAAAAAAATCAGAAAATTCTTTAAATAGCTCCATGTATTTGAGTTTAATGTGAGCTGGTAAAGTTTTGGACAGTTTAATCATTTTTGGTTTCTGTTCACTTCCTATATTACACTCTTCAACTTTAGTTTCTACAGGCTCCAGTTTAGGTTTATTGGCTACATCATTAAAATCAAACAACTCTTCTAAAGGGGCCAGACCCTTTGGCAAACCCTGATTGTTAGATTGCAGCGTTTCTAAGTCTTCTATTTTTGACTCTGCAGTCAATTCTGTTTTATTTTAAAGTTTTCTAGACAGTAGATTTATATTGGCAACCTCAGGAGATTGTTCTTCTTCACCAAGAAAATTTTCTTTACTATTGTAGTCTGTTTCATAATTTGAATCCGAACTGTGTAGTTCAAATTCATTTCTGAATTGCATGAATTCTTCTATTTGTTTGTCTTCGTCAAACACTTGCCAATATTTTTCATTATCAGGAACGACTGGTCTGAATTTAATATGAGTTGTGCATTCTTTGGTTTCGTAGGGCGTTAAGCACGTTCTAGCTGCAAAGGCCAAACTGTGGGCCATGATATTTTTTCTTCTTGGGACAAAAATCAATTGGGATTCCTCAAAAGTTTTTAACAGATCCATGACATCGTTTCAATAGGCCCTAAGTCTAGGGTGATTAGCGTTGTATTCCATGTTGACTTTCCTAATAATTAATTCTGAATCCCCATGCACTTTAATTCTTTTGGCTTCTAACTTTTTCAACAAATGTAAGCCTAAAAGGAGGGATTCATATTCCGCTATGTTATTTGAACACTAAAAGTTTAATCTACAGGAAAGGCTTTTTGTGTGGTTGTTCTCAGTGTTGCGTATACAGACCCCTGCACCAGCATTTCTCTTAGTGCAAGACTCGTCGAAGTCTATACTCCATAGAGGATCAATCTCGAGTTCAACAGTTAGGTTCCTATCCTCTTCAACAAAAGTGCTTTCGGCTCGTTCTTGAAAATCAGCACTAAACTGTTGAATCTGTTTTAATTCCTCAGGTTTTTCATTGAGTTGAGGAAGGGTTTCTTGACTGTCAAGGTTAAAAAGCGATGGACGCATGATTTGTAGTTCAAGACCCGTGTTTGGTTTGTTGTAGTTTATGGGTTCAACAAACCATTTTAACAGTTCTATGTTGTCCCCCTCTTCTTCTCTATCGACCATCAGTTCTGTTAAATTCACCTGCTCAGTGAATGTTTCATTGTTAAACAGGATAAAAGAATTGAGGCCTGTATTTACAGAATACAGAGGAGAGTTTTGTGGTCTGTCTTGGCTAGTAACCAAATACTGCATATGAGACTCCTTGTAGAGTCTTCCTGTTTGATTAAACACAGGGATGGTCGCATAATTCATGTCCATCTGCATAGTCCCTTGTAACTTAGCCCCCCAAGACCTAGATAATAGCATACCATACATTGGGGGCACATCAGCCACAACAATATCCATGACTAAACATTTGGCTGGAATCTGGGCTAAGTTAACACAAAGGTCTTTAATTAATCCTAAGCATTTTACTCTGCTTGAGTCAAAGGAGTAAAGATCTTTATAAGGTCTGGTGATTTCAAGACCCAAGCTCTCCATTACAGCTTTGGGCATTAAATTGTGAGAGTCCCTTGAATCGTGCATAGCATTATGTAAAATCTTGTCATGAATGTTTAAAATCACATAAAAATGAGGAACAGGTCCCTCTTGATATATACCTTCAATATTAGGACCAAAAATTATTTTTGGTTGGTCATCATTAAGATTGATTGTGTCATTATTCTCCTCTATGTTTAAAGCCTTCAAAATTTGGGTTCTATATACATTTTTGGCAGCTAACTCGGTAAGGGGAACAAAGATTTTAATTCTGGAAATTTCTTGCTCCAGGTTGAAAGGAATCTGATTCTTTGAAGTGCTTGTTTCAGCCTTGTTAACTTCCATCCTATCAGCAAAGTCATTCTGTTTATTAGCTCTATTTACATTTGAAAAAATTGCTTTAATAGGAATACTGGCTAAAGTACTAGTACTACTAAGGTCTGCACTCTGTTTTTCATTGTTTGGAGTGCTTTTCTCTTTATTTTTATTAGAATTATCAGCCACTGTTTTGTCATTTGGTTTTGTAACTTTTGGTTTACTTGCAGTGCTATTTTGTGAAGAATTGTCAGAGTTTTTGGTTTTGGGAGTTTGTTGATTGCTTTTACTCCTAAGGTCATACTCCCTTTGAGGCTCTATGATAACATTTTCCATGTCTTGATAATATCTTTCATCATCATCTCTTTTATCATCATAGGGTGTATAAAGACCTTGTTTTCTATCATAATGAACTTCAAAGTCATCATTATCTACTCCCAACATATTTATCTCATCGTCCTCTATTTGTTCATTTGTGTCCTCAACCTCACTCACATAATTTAGATGAAAGGGAGGAGTGATCTGTTGATCATCTTCCCTTGGTCTATTTTGAGGCTGGTTTCTTCTAAAATTCTGATTTTGGTTCTGATTTCTGTTTTGATAAGCAGTTTGGTTTGACTTGTTTGTGCTCTCTCAAGAATTCTCATCCTTTTTATCATCTCCTCCATCATTCTTTCCATCTTCGAGTTGGATGTGGAAGGTGTAGATTCCTCTCTAAAGGACACTCTCTTCTCATTTTTCATTCTTGCTCTTTTCTCCATTAAGTTAACTTCCATGGCAAGAGCCCCTTTTTGCATATCTTCAAGGGTTAAAGGATCTCTTTCTCTTAGCTGATAGGCCATTTCAGGATCAAATCCTTCTGGAAACTTGTTTAAAGCTGAGCCTTGTGGAGGTTTTATGTCTGGGGTAAGGGCATTGTACACACTATTAAATCTAGTGCAGTAAGCTTGTACACTTTCCCCTGCGTTTCTTTGGAGGTTCTTATAATTAGAAAGTATTTGAAGAGGGTTTTTCCTTACTTCCCATTTGTTTAAAAATGTCTGATGGAATCCTTGGAGATCATTAATACTATGGGGGGCTAAGCCTTTGAACCAATTTCTTACTTCTCCCCCTAAACTCTGAGCAAATAGTCTAAGTTTGACAGAATCATCATCAATTTCATTTCTGTCAAAGTAGTCATTCATTTTATCCACATGTTGTGATGCAGTTGTAGCATTACTGGCATCATACAATGGTATTTTGGACTGATAGTCCTGTGGAAGATTGACCAAGGGTACAGGAAGAACTAAGGGAGCATACCATGCTGCCATGATATGTGGTGGGGATGGATTTCCAAGAGGTGGATTGACAAGAGGGAAAGTGGGTTGGAGAGGAGTGGTTTGGACAGTGGATGTAGGATGAACAGATGTGGAAGGACCAGGAATAGATTGCTAAGTTGATCTTGGATGAGAGACACCTAAATTGTGAAGGAAATGTAAATTAGGCAGTGTTGTTTCTCTACTACCAGGATGTTCACTTGTTTTTGGTGATGAAAGTGAAGACTCAGAGTCTATCTGAATTATATCATCAAGTGACCTAGTTCTAAATGGATTTATTAAGTCAACTTCTGATTGTTGCAAAGCTGAAATATTTTCAGGAACTGAATTAGCTCTCAAGGGTGATCTGAAAACAGTTGAAATTTTAATCCTAGGAGACTTCCTAAGTATACTTTCAGGGTTATCAACTATCTCAAGTGGGTTAGGGTCAGGGTAAGCTCTAGTATGAATCTTTCTAGGAGCCGTTATGCTGCGTTTTTTAGACCCAAGTTAATAAGAAAAGTTAAACCAAATATGACAATCTTTAAGTGGTTAACTGGTCCTTAAAATAAGAAAACTTTAATCCTAACACTAGTACATTTGGCAGAAATTCTGACACTTGGTTCCAACAAATTTTGACCAAATGTGGGAAATTTCCCCAAATTTTTTCAACTTTTTCAAATCCCGCCTGAAACCATCGCTATACCGACGTTTAGAGAAAAGTGTCGCAATACCGAAACTTAGAAAAAGTGTCGTAATTGCGACGTTTGGAGGAAGACGTCGCAATTGCGACACTATGCCCCAAAGCGTCGCTATTGCGACGACTGCCTCCAAACGTCGCAATTGCGACACTTTGTCTAAGTGTCGCAATTGCGACGTTTGGAGGCAACCGTCGCAATAGCGATGCTTTGGGGGTGTCATAATAACGACACTTACATGGTATTACTCTTTGTTAAGTTGTCTTGTAACAATACTCTGATTTGATTCGTTCACTATGTAATTCAATGGTTAAATGTTAACTATATGTTATGAAATATAAGTGAAAGGTGCATAGCACCCATAAGAAATAAATCTTAACACAAATAAAGAAACAACATAAATGAAATGAATTAAAATATATCTATTCTACTTCTCTAATGGGTTGTGGATCTATTCTTTTGTACAACCAAGGAGGTTCTTTCTTAATTCATGTGAGGGGCACCCGACTGGGCGCGTTCGGGTCAGGCCATTTCGTTCGAGGATGCCCGTATCAGTTTTGCTAAGTTGTGACCACTCGGGTGCCTTGTGCATGTTCGGGTGATCCGTTTGTCATTTGCTCCCTTGTGGCATCGTTCGGTCGGGCACGCTGTGTCACGTCGTGCGAGGTTGCCCGACCGAGCTCATTCGGTTTGGGTCGCTTTGCTTGAGGGCGCCGGTATCAGTTTTGCTAAGTTGTGACCGCTCGGGTCCCTTATGCACGTTTGGGCGGCCTTTTTTCTGTATGCTCCCTTGTGGGATATTCGTTTGGTCAGGTGCATCGTGTCGTGCCGTGTGAGGTCACCCGATGCCTCTGGATAGCGTCGCAATACCGATGCTTTATGAAAGTGTTAGAATTGCGACTCAAAGGCTAACCATGCATTGACCGGCCTCAAATTGTCACTCTTGCAATTACGGGGTGTCGGAATAATGACACTTTGGCCGTCGGAAATTGGGCCAAATTTACTAGTGGCACGACCAAGGGTGCCTAGGTTAGGCCATTTCATGCGAGGGCACCAGTGTCACATTTACTAACTTGTGACCGCCCAGGTGCTAGCTTGTGCATGTTCGAGCGGCTCATTTATCGTTTGCTACCTTGTTATTTGTGCATATAATTAATGTACTTATTAAAGACGCACGGTCTCGCCCGTTTCGTGCGAGCGCACGTATCTATTATATATATTTCATCGGGACCCCCCGCTGTTAGTTAGTATTATTCATATATATAATACTGTCTGCGTGTATCCCAACGTATTATATAATAATATTTAATAAAGTTATTAGTTCAAACCAGTCAAACCATTCAACGAAGAGAGAATATTACGTGCTAACTTTCGTACTTAATTGCTAGCTTGTTACCATTTAGTGACCCATTTATTTACTGTCTGCCTCCATACGTACCGCGCGTGTGTGTGTGTGACACGCCCGTCCGGGGTGCCGTCCGTGCGTTTGTACGGGCGGCGGGTAATACATTTAGGTAACTTGTGTGCTTGCGAGTGCCTTGTGCATGTTCGGGCGGCCCGTTTTCCGTTTGCTACCTTATTCCTCCAGGCGACCGGGCGCGCCGTGTCGTGCCTTGTGACGCCGCACGACCAAGGGCACCCAGGTCGGGCTGTTACGTGCGAGGGTGCCCATGTGAGATTTGCTAACTTGTGACCACCTGAGTGTCTTAATTTGCATGTACGGGTGGCTCGTTTTCCGTTTGCTACCTTAAACCTCAGGGCGGCTGGGCGCGGCGTGTGACGCCTCATGACCAAGGGTGCTTGGGTTGGGCCGTTACGTGCGAGGGCGCCCATGTCAGATTTTCTAACTTGTGATTGCATGAGTGTCTTAATTTGCATGTTCGGGCGGCCCGTTTGCCATTTTCTACCTTTTTCCTCCAGGTGGCTAGGTGCGCCGTGTCGCGGCATGTGACGCCTCACGACCAAGGGTGCCTGGGTCAGGCTGTTTTGTGCGAGGGCACCCGTGTCACATTTCCTAACTTGTGACCGCCCGGGTGCCAGCTTGTGCATGTTCAAGTGGCCCATTTACTGTTTGCTACCTTGTGCCTCCGTGCGGCCGGGCGCGTCGTGTCGCGCTGTGTGACGCCGCACGACCAATGGCGCCCTGGTCTGGCCGTTTCGTGCGGGTGCCCATGTCACATTTGCTAACTTGTGACCACTCGGGTGCCAGATTGAGCACATTCGGGCGGCTCCCTTACCGTTTGCTACCTTGTGCCTCCGTGCGGCTGGGCGTGCTGTGTTGTGTTGTGTGATGCCTTACAACCAAGCGTGCCCAGGTCTGGCCATTTTGTGTGAGGGCGCCCATGTCACATTTGATAACTTCTGATAGCCTGGGTGCTAGTTTGTGCATATTCGGGCAGCCCGTTTTCCATTTGCTACCTTGTGTCTCCATGCGGCCGTGCGCGCCATGTCGCGTCGTGTGACGCCGCACGACCAAGGGCGCCCGGGTCTGGCCATTTCGTGCGAGGGCGCCCATGTCACATTTGCTAACTTGTGACTGCCTGGGTGCCTTGTGCACGTTCGGGCGATCCGTTTTCCATTTTCTACCTTGTTCCTCCGGGCAGCCGAGTGCACCGTGTCGCGCCATGTGACGTCGCACGACCAAGGGCGCCCGGGTCGGGCCGTTACGTGCGAGGGTGCCCGTGTCAGATTTGCTAACTTGTGAGCACTTTAGTGTCTTAATTTTCATGTTCGGGCGGCCCATTTGCCGTTTTCTACCTTGTTCCTCCGGGCGGCCGGATGCGTCATGTCGCGGCGTGTGATGCCTCACGACCAAGGGCGCCTAGGTCAGGCCGTTACGTGCGAGGGTGCCCGTGTTAGATTTGCTAACTTGTGACCGCATGAGTGTCTTAATTTTCACATTCGGGCGGCCTGTTTGCCATTTGCTACCTTGTTCCTCAGGGCGGTCGGGCGCACCGTGTCGCGACGTGTGACGCCTCATGACCAAGGGCACCTAGGTTGGGCCATTTCATGCAATGGCACTTGTGTCACATTTGCTAACTTGTGACTGCATGGGTGCTAGCTTGTGCACATTTGAGCGACCCATTTGCCATTTTCTACCTTGTGCTTCAGTGCGGTCAGGCACGCCGTGTTACGCCGCACGACCAAGGGCGCCTGGGTCAGGCCTTTTCGTGCGAGGGCACCCGTGTCACATTTGCTAACTTGTGACCACCCGAGTGCCAACTTGTGCACGTTTGGGCGGCCAGTTTACCGTTTGCTACCTTGTGCCTCCGTGCAGCCGGGCGCGTCGTGTCATGCCGCGTGACGTCGCAGGACCAAGGGTGCTCGGGTTTGGCCGTTTCGTGCAAGGGCGCCTGTGTCACATTTGCTAACTTGTGACCGCCTAGGTGCCAGCTTGTGATAATATTTATATATATTTAAAATTGTATTATCATATATATATATATATATATATATATATATATATCCGAAAAAACAATTGAAAATGGTATAATTGCATAATAGCCATTATCATTTTATTCTCACTTTGCTTGTCTTTGTACTTTCTTTTAGTTAGCAAATTCAGTTTGATTTTTTTTTTTTAATTTAAAGGGTATACCTTATGCTCGGTCACTCACCTAATTCATCTAATTCCATTTAAATTTATGCTTATTTTCTTTGATTCTTGAATCAAGGCTTTGCAAAATCCATGTCACTTATGGTTTTAGTTATATCTAATTACATTTAAATTCATGTCTATTTTATTTGATTCTTTGATCAAGGCCTTCCCAAAATCCATGTCAATTATGGTTTATTTTTTATTTTCTTTTGTTTGAACTAATTCTTATTTCCATGTGGATTGTGTAATTTCACTTTTATTGCATATTATAGAATGTGTTTGTTTATAAGATTATATGATACATGTGAGATAAAGGTTTATTATTTATCATATATAAATAAATTTTATCAATATTGTAAATTTACACTTTTATGAGGTGATGTTATAAGTAAATTCATAAATATCTCTTTTTAATCCTCATTTTACTCCATGAATATGTTTGGAAATGAAATTTCAATAGATTAATTTTCTCCTAACCTATGTATCATCAATATTGTACATTTACATTCTTATGAGGTGATTTTATAGGTAAATCCATGAATATCTCCTTTTAATCTTCATTTTACTCCATGAATATGTTTGGAAATGAAATTTCAATAGATTAATTTTCTTGCTATTATATGTTTTACGAAGATATGGTAAGGAGTTCTCTCTTGTTCTTCTTAGAAATAATTATATATAATATTTTTTTTTTCAAAATAGATTAAAAAAATTATATGAGAAAAATTATTAATTCATCAATATGTGTGTGTGTGTGTGTGTTTGTTGTGAGGAATAATTTCATAGTTCAACTTAATGGTTCATTATATAATCATGTCATCACCAATGATATATCTTAGAAAGCAACTGAAAAGCCATGTGTACAAAATCGATGCATACTCTAGAGAGTGGTTCTCATATCACTATGTAAATTGTTGTATGCTACTTCAACAAAATTATAAGATAAACTGTAATGCACATCATATATGCACCATAACAATTGCCATACAACTAATTTGTTTTAGGATACATGTGGCATTCTAGGGGTCAATTCCATATGATGTGTATATCAATCTATTAGGTGTTGGTAAGTTGTGAGTATCTAAGAAATGATAAGGAAAATCCATACATCATGATCTTGTAATGTGATTATAAATTGTGTCTATAATTTCCATAAAATGTATAAATGATTTGTTTAAAAAAAATAAACACAATCAACCCTAAACAATGCTCATGATGTGGAATGTCATTGGTGAAACCAAAATTATGGTCACATTTCCCATTTTTATGGGTATGTTGATCATATATATGTTGTAGCGACACTTGATGAGTAATTAAATAAATCTGAGAGTGTGACTCATTGTGCCATATTTTTTTAAAGCATGATTTGTTTTCCTAGTTTTTACTAATTTGTTAACATATTTTATTCATTTGGAAAGCTAGTTAATGATGTTTTAAGTAATTAGGACCTAATGAGAGATCATCTTCACATCTTCACTGAAATATATTTGGTAATTGTAGTCACTATATGAACCACACATGCATGCTACTTAAGAAAAATTGAAATATAAACTATAATGCACATCTTATATAAGCCATAAAAATTGTCATACAACCTATTTACTTCTAGATACATATGAAATACTTCAGGTAAATGCCATATTATGTGTATACCAATATAGTAGGTGTTGGTAAGTTATGAGGATCTAAGAAATGATAGGGTATCCACACATTAGTGCCCTGGTGAATTTTTTGCATAATTTTCTATTTGTTGTAATTTTGTTGCCTGGATTTGTTATAGATTTCAAATAATACAATTATCTACCAATTGTTGTTTATAAAGAAGAAGTACAATAAGTAGTCACCTAAAAGTGAGCCATGTGAAAATATTGGTAACATGAGTAACCTGGTAAGCTGTAAATGAAAAGTGAATAAGATTAAAAGTTTTAAATGATGATGATGATTAACATCCACTAAGTCCAATATGGTCTATCGAACACTTGCTTCTCTCACAACCTCTCCTCAGACATCGTGAGTCCCCTCCAACAAGAAGACAAAAAAAATAGAGAAAGTATCTTTGTCTATTTCCCATCTACCACTCATTTTTGTAGTTGGTAACTACCTCCACCTCACCAACAGGTGGCAGGTAATTTCAAGCTCATTAATGGGCCTTCTTTTCCCACTCCTAAAGGAAACATCCTATCTTTTATGGAAATATACTAATATCGAAGGAATGTACCATATATCTAGTGGATGTCACACCAAACCAATCTATATCTAAACCCATGCACCCTTTTTACAAAAATTCTTACAGAATCGATTTCATTATCTCTGCAACGGTGCCGAGAGTTCGACCTAATTGATTTCATTATCTCTGCAACGGTGGTGCTGAGAGTTCGACTGTTTGTTCAACCGGTCAACTGTTCATTGGTTCGAGGGTTTAGCAAGTTCGGGGGTTTAGCAGGGGACCCGTTGGTTCGACCACCAAAATGTTAAGCATACACCAATCCTTTAGCTGTAATGTCCTGAATGTTATAAAAATTTGCAATTTCTTCTTAATATGGATGGAGGGTTTCAATACCTGGGCTTTATATTGAAACCGAATGGTTACAAAATCTGTGATTGGGGTTGGCTCATTTATAATTATTACCCATTTACAGTAGAGCACAGAAACATTAAATATGGCCCGAGAAAAGCCTTTACAACAGGCAATGGAATTGCAGTTGCTTCATCAATAACCAATAGCTCCACTTGAGAAAGCTTTTCATAATCTTGGGGATGGATATACTGCAGAGCAAACAATTTTAGTTATCATTCGTGCTCCAATATATTAATATAATTTTTACATTGAACTGAAGAAAGGGAAACAAGAAAATGCTAGCCATCATACAATGCTTTGACATAAGAGTTTTGAGTGACATACTTGAAAAAATATCTCATCCACTGATATTTAGAATCATTTGAGTTATTCAAGTTAAACACAATGTCAAGAATCAAGATTCAATACCCTCTATTATCTTCATCACCCAATACAAGATTTAAATTTTTCCCAAAGAAACGCTTATTAAATTGGCAGCCATTATTTCTCCCTGCTTTAAAAACCCTACATTTAAATGAAAACAAGCATTGCATAAATTTTTCAACTACAAAAATCTATTAGTGTTCAAGTGTACATGTGTGCATCACTTGTGTAGGGTATTCCTTTTCCACTTTCACATTATCCAAGAATGTGTGTAGTATAGTTCATTTTTTTTGCGATTTAGATTATCTTGAAAAAGGAAAGGTAAATTATTTCCCATGGAAAAAAAGGTTTTCCCTTTTTACTACTAGAAATGGTACAACAAAGTTCCGTTTCTACCCAAAACTCCTATGAAACAAGAACCAAATAAAGGCCATGTCCTCAATGGACATCATTTGGTTTTGAAAATGGCCATTGCACTGTGTTGTTTCTTATATTACATCACGATAGTTTCTTAGGTCATTTCTTGTTTCTTGAGATGAAAAAAAACCAAAGAAAACGTGAAGATCCTTTTAAGAAATAAATGACCATTTCTCAATCATATCTCAACTATTTTTTATTTTATTCAGTGGTTGCTTACTTTGAGAGAAATTTGACACTTTTATAAGGAATATAACATAAAAACAGAAAATGGGAAGGAATTGATGAGGTAGATGACCTTTAGTTGTTGTCAATTAAGAATTGATAATACGCGATGCATGTTATGTACTACAAACTAGATTCCTTCCTGGAGTTAGGACACAGAGTATTGAATCAAAGTTGAAGTTTCTAACTTCTTGTATTGGTTCATCAATCTTGATATTCAGACATTGCATGTCTTCATTGCTTCAAATTTGAATAATTTGCATTTTATCGTACAATAGGAAATTAGGAATTATGATTATTATTACTTTATGGATCTGTTAAGTTACTTTTAAGTTTGCATGGTTTAGTGTTAAATTATTCTTGTGTGCCCCTAGGCCCAGGTGAAGGAATTCCAAGGACTGAGAACCCTAATTTTTAAATGGTATTGTTTCTTATACCCAAAAACCCCTCAAAATCACTTCTTATTAGTTCTTAACAATAGTGTTGTAAACGGCCTCTCGGTTCTGCTAGGCTCCCTTCTTTCCACCTGCCCTGCTTCAAGATCTCGCTGAGCATCTCGATCTCTTGTCAGATCTGCTTGGGTCTGCGCCCTTGGGGTTTCTGCTTGCAGGGACTATTTGGATTCTCCTTCATCCCAGCCTTGAGATGCCTCGTTCCTTTGCTTGGTGCAGATCGGGTTTGCTGTTTTGATCTTCTTGCCATGGAGGCCTAAGGCTCGCCCACCAGTCCCTCACAAGCTGCTCTCCTGGAAGCTGAAGCAGCCTTCTCCTCTCTTCTTGCTTCGCTGCCCAAAAAGAAGAAATCTGAAGCTACTAAGTTCGTCAAAAGGCTCGACGATGTTCCAGAGGTAAACCTCCCTCCTGAGGGTCCGATCAAGGTCACTTTTTCCCTGGCAGATCGGGCCCTGGTGGGTCAATTCATGGGCCTTTGGCCCTCGCCAAGATCCATGGAAAACTGGGTCGTTAAGAACTGGGTTCCGCTGATCAAAAATAAAGTCACCTCTTATTTTCTGGGTAGAGGATTCTTTCTGTTCGAGTTCAACACTAAGGAGGATAAGGACCTAATCTTAAAGAATGGGCCCTATTTCATGGGACCTCAGGGCCTCTACCTTAACAAATGGACCCCCGATTTCGATCCGGCTGTGGATGTCCCAACGGCAATCCCTGTCTGGGTTCGGCTCCCCAATCTACCAGTGCACTGTTGGAACTGGGAGTCCCTCAAGCACATTGGAGATACTCTGGGAAAATTCATTGACAGAGCAAACAACAATGATCAGTATGATTGCGCTCGAATCTGTGTCGAGGTGGACTTAGAGGTGGGGCTTCCGGAGGCCATTAAATTAAAGGTGGGCAGTTGGACACATGTGCAAGTGCTGGACTATGAGCAACTCCCCTTCAAATGTTGCAAATGTCACATATATGGCCATTTTGAAAGAGGGTGCCCGAACAAAGGGGAAGCTGAGAAAGGAAAGGAAGAGGGCTGGAACCAGGTCAAGAGGCCAAAGACATCTCACAATAAATCTGGGGTTCATGGACCCCAGCCTGCCTCCATCCATAACGTTCCCCCGCCAAAAAGCCAAGAAAACAGGTATGAGGTCTTAAGCTCTGCTGAAGAGACTCCTCAGGAGGAAGATAGGCAAGATCAACCTTTAGAAAAAATGCCTTCAGCAGAAACAAGACCTGAAGAAAGCATCACGGCAAGAAACAAGGATAAGCAAACAGAAGCCTCCGAGGAGGAACATGACTCGGAGGAGTCTGAGGAGGATGGAGAAGTAGGAGATACGCAGATATCGTTCAGAAGATCTGCAAGGGGCCGCAAATCTTCTAGAGAAAAGAGAGATCAGGAAACTTACAAAGACAAGCTTCAGGGTAGTCAGCCCACTCTGGAGAAACTTCTTGGCAAAAATCCGAAGATGGTAAAAAACCAAGGGCAGGGTTCCAAGGGAGCCCAAAATCATAAAAATAAATGATGAAGATTGTCTCTTGGAACTGTAGAGGAATGGGGAGCAAATTGAAAGAAGAAGCAACGAGAATCCTTATAAGAAGAGAAGCTCTAGAAATTCTTCTGATTCAGGAGACCAAAATGGAGGACAAGGAGTTTCTCCAAATCAGTAAAATTTTTTGGAAAGGTAGCAGCGAACATGCAGTTTCAGCACGGGGAGCATCTGGGGGTCTGGGCTCCCTTTGGAACCCTCTCAAGTTCAGATTGGTCACCGTGCTGCACAACACCCACTGGCTGTTTTTGAAGCTCCAACCTTTGGACTCAAGGGTGGCAGTCAGTCTTTTCAATGTCTATGTTCCAACAAATATAGGGGAGAAAAGGGAGTGCTGGGACTCCATCAGACATCTGTTGGAGTCAGAAACTTTGGAAAACATCATTGTTGCAGGCGATCTTAACCTCACCTTGCGCATGGAGGAAAAGCGAGGAGGCACAATCGTAAGGGACCCGGCAAGGGAATGGGTGGAAGACCTCATGCAGGATTGGGATTTGCTTGACATCCCTCCAGAAAATGGTAAGTATACCTGGTCTAACAAAAGAATAGTTCCTGGTCACATTGCTGCTAGAATTGATAGATGTTTGGTTCAGAGTTCCTTTCTTTTGCTGGGCTTAGATTTCAGATTGCATATCCTCCCATGCAGTGTTTCTGACCATAAGCCCATCTTGCTTGAGATGCTGGGCCACAAAGATCTTGGCCCCATCCCCTTCAGATTCAACCTTCTTTGGGTCAAAGGACCTGAGTTCTTGAACTTGGTTCATGACTGCTGGAATTTGCCAGTGAAAGGTTCCCCTTTCTTCATTTGGGAAGAAAAACTTATAAGACTGAAAACGATGCTTAAATCTTGGGCCAAAGCTCTTCCCTCTCCTGCAAAAGAGAGAAAGTAGGATCAAGATAATCTTTCCCAGCACCATGCCCAATGTGAATATGCATAAATCACTAAAGAAGTTTTAGATAAGGAAGCTGAGCTCCAGCAAATCTTCCACAAAGCTTGCCTTTCAGAGAAAGAGCATTGTAGACTGAAGTCTAGGAGCTTATGGCTTAAAGCAGGAGACAGATATTCGGCCTTCTTCCACAAGCAAGCTCAAGCCAGAAAGAGCTTCAATTCTATTGCAGAAATCAAAGATAGCAATTTGACACACAAAGAATTTGATAGCATAAAGAGAGCAGCTTTCAACGACTTTCATAACCTGTATAGAGAAGAGGGCGTGACGGACCCATACTCCAAATTCTTGGAGGCGGTTCCCCCTAGGATCTCCCCTTCAATGAATCAGCAGCTTGAAGCAAAGATCTCTATTCAGGAAATAAAGGATGCCCTCTTAGACATGGAGCCTGACAAAGCCCCAGGCCCGGATTGTTTTACAGCAAGATTTCTTCAAACCTGCTGGCAGATTGTGGAGAAAGACCTCTACAAAATGATTTTGAAATCACAAGACTGCCAGAAAATTGGGGGCAGCACCAATTCAGCTTTTCTTGCCCTCATACCCAAGGAAAAGGGAGCTAAAGAATTTAATCGGTTCTGCCCCATCTCTCTTTGTAATATTGGATACAAATTAATCACAAAGGTTATTGCCAATAGACTTAAAGGTATTCTTCCATCCATGATCCCGGAGAACCAAGGTGGATTTGTTCAGGGGAGACAACTCACTAACAACTTCATCCTAGTGCAAGAGGCGAGTCACTCGAGCTAGCTTCGCAAAGAGAAAGGTATGGTTATCAAAATAGATCTAGCTAATGCTTTCGATCGGGTCAGACTTAGCTTTCTTTGGGAAGTCTTGAAAAAATTTGGCTTTGGAATGGGCTTTCTAAAATGGATCCGTGCTTGTATTGCTGATCCTTGGATCGCCCCCCTGGTGAATGGGAGAGCAGCTGGTTTTTTTAAAGCTTCAAGAGGGCTTAGGCGGGGTTGCCCCCTCTCTCCGCTCCTCTTCGTCCTTCATGTTTCCGTCCTGAGTTTCTACCTGGATCAGAAACTGGTTGACCAAGAGATCTTGGGGCTCAATATAGCCAGAGGGGTCAAAAATGTTAATCACACCCTCTTTGCGGATGATACCCTCTTGTTAGGGGCTGCCTCTGCCAGATCTGCTCTTAGATTCAAGGAGGTCTTGGATGACTACAGTGAAGCTACAGGCAGCAGTTTAAACAATGGTAAGTGCAAAGCTTTTTGTTGGAACATCTCGGCTCCCACCCTTTCTGCCATCTCAAGAATTTTAGGCTTTACTGCCACTCTCAACTGGTCCTCCTTTTCTTATTTGGGCCTTCCCATATTTCGCAAATTGGCATACAGCAGAGATTGGATTCCTCTGTTGGACAAGTTCAAGGCCAAAATTCAAGCTTGGGGATTCTCTTGGTTGAATGTAGCCGGAAAAACTGTTCTCATCAAATATGTTCTTAGCAGTCTCCCCATCTTTCAATTCTCTGTAATTCTAGCCCCTTCAGGCATCATAAAAAAAATGGAAGCCTTCATTCGCAAGTTCTTCTGGAAAGGGGGCAATCACAATGACAGGAAAATCCCATTAGTCAGTTGGGAGAAAATCTGCAAGCCCCAGAGTGAAGGAGGCCTTAATTTCAAAGATCTTAGCCTCCAAAACATAGCTATGGGAGCCAAGATCTTCTGGAGAATCATTGGTCCAAATCCAGGTTGGGCGCAAAAAGCCTTATGGAGGAAATATTTCATGGGAAAGAGGAAGAGATGCCTAGACGCCCTCCTACCCTCCTCAGGTTCACAGCTGATCAAGCTCTGTCATAAATCAGCCCCTTTAATCAGAGACAGAGCACATTGGATCCCTGGAAATGGAAAAGAAATTAAAATTTGGGATGACAACATTATGATGCACCCTCCTCTATCGTCCCACTGCTCTCTACAAGTGTTGCGTTTGTGGTTGGACAACGCTGAATGCACCACTCTTTGGGACATTTCACAATGGGAAGGTAGACATTGGCAGCGATGGAGGCTCCCTCCCATCCCTCCTGCGCTGTCCCAAGCTCGAGATCTTTTCCTTTCTTTATTAAATGGTATGGCGCCTCTGCGCGTGGGTAAGAAGGATGCCCCAGGATGGGGAGCCGCCCCAGGGCTTTACACGATTGCACAGGGATACAAATGCCTTCATGATCGCCCTAACGTCCCTCCTAATCCTGCAATCTGGAATGGGATCTGGAATCGCAAAACCATGCCTAAGGTCGACTCTTTCTATTGGTTGTTATGCCACAGAGGGATTTTAACTACAAATAGATTGAAGAAGAAAGGATTTCACGGTCCCTCTCGATGCTACTTATGATGTGATTGTGAGGAGAACGCTCAGCATATTATTTTGGACTGCAACTTTTCAAGAGATATCTGGCACGACCTTCTGAGCTTCTAGAATTCTGAATTCACCTTACCCACGTCCATATCTGATCTTTTTGCAAACTGGCGGAATTCCTACCCAGGATCGCTCCCAAAAAATGAGAGTTTCACAGCTGCATGGCTCTCTTTGCCGAAATTTTCTTGTTGGAAAATCTGGCTTGAGCCCAACAGAAGAGTTTTCAGAGATGAAAGTCTAAACTCTCAGTTCATCATTTCCAAAATAAAATGCCTTTGGAAAGAAACTCTGGGGGATCATTTGTCGGATCTGAATCTGAGTTAGCAAGACTTAGAATAGGGTGCCTCGATGGACCTCCATTTCTCTAGTGAAATAAGGCATTACAAGGCCACAAAAGAGTGGCAATTCAGAGGGAAGGAGAATGATCTCTCGGATCTGCTCCTCAGGCATTCCAGATTCTCTTTATTCTTCGATGGAGCAGCAAAAGGCAATCCTGGTTTGGCTGGGGCAGGAGGAATTATTAAAAATAAAGAGGGTATTACTATGGCAAAGTTCTCTTGGGGTTTAGGGCATTCTACCAGCATGAAAGCTGAAGCCTTGGCTCTTCTGCAAGGTCTCAAACAAGAAAAGCCTTTCGGTCTTTCAGATATCAGTATCATAGGAGACTCTCAATCCATTATCAAAGTTCTAGCGGAGGATTCCTCTCCTGCAGACATTAGACTGGCAAGAGTAATTTCAAGAACCAGAAATTTGGTGAAATCCTTCCGGACTGCTTCCTTCCTCCATGTTTTGAGGGAAAATAATAAAGTTGCTGACTTGGAAGCCAACATGGCAGTTTCACTTCCAGCTGGTTGTATCTTGGCAGATGGAATTGAGATTTGGGACCCCATTCCATAAAGTTTGTCATGTTTTTCTGCTTTTTGCTGAAACAGTTTGTTTGTCTCTTTAAGATAGGGAAAATAACGGAGATAGACTCGATAGTCTCGAGTAAATCTTGCAGTTTTTCAAGTTTAGGGGCCTGTGATCAGTTATACGGGCTATGCCCGATCAAATGTATCCGGTGAAAGGCATTTTGGCCAAATTCTAATATAAACCATAACCGTTCTTGTTAAAAAAAAAACAATAGTGTTGTAAACAATTTAAGAATTGATATAGCAAAATCTCGCACTTCTCAAGATAAAGTCCTTAAGCTAAAGTGTGATACCATGTGTAATTCAATAGCCCCATTGTCACCTCACAAACCTCTTTTCACTTCGGGCTAGCTCTCCTCCAACTCAAGGGGGGTTTTCCCTAATAGATGTTAGGGATCTAATGGCCCAACCAAACCAAGTCAAGAACCCCCTAACTCTCTATGTTTACTACTATCGATCAAAATATTGAACAATAGGGTTAGACATGCATCCTGAAGATAAAATTGACAGGGTATTTTTGGGTAATTTCAAAGGGAAAGTCGCCAAACACATATAATCAAGGAATTATAACGTGATTTCAAACATTAAATATCAACAAAATCATTCAAAGGATATTGAAAGGAAAAAGGTGATGGAAGATAGAAAGTGCCTTACTTAAATGCTCTAAGGATTTTTCAATAGTTTCTCCAAAAGCTTCACTTCAAGGCCCTTCAAGATTGTCTCCAACAATGCTATACCATCATCTTCAACAACGTTGCTCCAAAAATGTCCTCAAAGTCTTCACAACAAGTTTACTAGAAGTTGCTCCAACAATATATTCAATAAGGTATTCAACAAGGGTTACTTGCTCCTTTGTTTTAGCAATCCTTTAATAATGTTTTTATCCAAAAATTAGCAATAATGCAAGGAATATCTTTAATAAATATGAGTTGAAGTTTGCTTCAAGAAGAACCAAACTCTATTTTCAACCAAGCCCAATGTCTTATTCCAAATAAGGTCTTCTTCTTGTTGAAGGTAAGGCTACTAAAAAAAATAGATCTACTAAGAGGATCTCCAAACAGTGCACAAATCCAAACTCCTTGACGCAATGTATGCAACAACTAGCCCAAAATCTGTAACAATTTGAGGTTTGAGGTCTGCAAATAAAAGAGCTCAATAAGAGACCAAATTTCCTGCTCAAATACTTCTTCAAGCCCAACTTCATGTTGTGATTGAGATCCGTTATTTCGCAAGAGACAACTTTTATAATTTTTCTAAACTACCCCAAAATTGAGCTCAGCCTAAGGTCTGCAATTTTGGTATGAAGTCTCAAGATTTTCAAAAACAAATGTATAGGTCTTCAAGATAAGAAGTTTGAAAATTTCCAGCTGATTTGAGTTTGCAATTATGAAAAATCCTAAAATCTATACTAGATTCAAAGTATAACATACAATATTTCCTTAATAATTCTCATATAACATACAATATTTTAACATAAAATGTATTAAATGTTACGACAGTACTCATGCAATAATTACTTCATAGCTTTTATAGACGAGAACAACATGGAACCTTCTGCTCCTTGTCCTGTATTGTCATCTTGTACTTCAAAACTTATGCCTTACATTTTGTTCTTCATCATCCTTGTAATTTAGCCTGTAAGCTTTGGTTTCTTTAAACTGGTAGGGTGTTTCTATGGTAATTATACCTTGCTCCTTGTGACCAGACTCTTAAAAATAGTGTTCTCATTGCTCAAGGTGTGGTTTGGAAGCAAGAATCTAAAGAGGCATGGAATAGGCAGTGTATATCTTTAGCCACCAAAATATTTTTTCCAATAGTAAAGCTTCCTTAGGCCTTGCCATCATCTTACACAGAGGTGGTCTTGTGCTCCATAATGAGAGCCTATTAATGTGAGTTCTGTTGGTGTATATACACATTTCAATCTGATACTTCACAGCTTAAAAAAATACTAAATACTTCAGCCATCCACATTCAACAGCCAACTCAACATTAAGTGGCCTATAGGTAGATAAGCTCAATTATGATCAATAGAACTTATGCCTTACATTTTGGTCTTCATCATCCTTGTAATTCAGCCTGTAAGCTTTGGTTTCTCTAAAACTGGTAGGGTGTTTCTATGGTAATTATACCTTGCTCCTTGTGACCAGACTCTTAAAAATAGTGTTCTCATTGCTCAAGGTGTGCTTTGGTAGCAAGAATCTAAAGAGGCATGGAATAGGTAGTGTATATCTTTAGCCACCAGACTATTTTTTCCAATAGTAAAGCTTCCTTAGGCCTTGGCATCATCTTACAAAGAGGTGGTCTTGTGCTCCATAATGAGAGCCTATTAATGTGAGTTCTGTTGGAGTATATACACATTTCAATCTAACACTTTACAGCTTTCAAAAATACTAAATACTTCAGCCATCCACATTCAATAGCTAACTCAACATTAAGTGGCCTACAGGTAGATAACCTCAATTATGATCAATAGAAAGTTTAGTGACATCAACAAGTGTCACAGTTGTTATTGTTGAGCTTATCTATAGTACAGCTACTTAGTAAATCCCTATGAAAATGACCATCATGGTAATAACATACAATATTTTAACATAAAATGTATTAAATGTTACGACAATACTCATGCAATAATTACTTCATAGATTTTATAAACGAGAACAGCATGGAACCTTCTGCTCCTTGTCCTGTACTGTCATCTTGTACTTCAGAACTTATGCCTTAAATTTTGGTCTTCATCATCCTTGTCTCTCACAAAAAGTACCTATATGCAATCATGTCACTCCTTGGTCCATCACATTGTTCCACATAAAATGAGCTTGCCCATTCCCATCATGCACTCGTCCATATAACTTGCCTTGTAAACCCATGTGCTGATTCATTTCACCCACTTAAATTATCAAGATAACATGTATGCCAACTTATTTTACTCACTTAACTTATCAAGCTAACCCATGTGTCTTCTCAACACACATTGCACCAAACTATGTCATGTCATCTTATGCTATGCTAACTCCTTGGTCACACGCTTACCTCTGACGCCATTTACCATCATCATGCCATGTTAAGTCACTATCCAAAAATCCACTTAAACTTTCTTGCACCAAAATTTAGCCTTCCAATCATGCATAACATTCTTGATACGTGAATCCCCTTGGCACTTTTGCATGCCCAAGGAAATCTAGCCCACCCACTATATATCCAACGCACCTCTAGTTCATGCATAACACATTGCATTCATGCAAATAGCTACTTTGTGAAATTGTGCAAGAGCAGACACCTAGACCATGACCTTCAAGGTCTGACACATCTTATTGAGATGAAAAAAATGGAAATTCTACCCATGACATGGTCAACATGTCAAATTTGAAGAGGATTTTGTCAAAATGCTTGTGTTGTGAAAATGGAGAGTATATTTTATGAATTTCAAAGTTTCAATTAATTTAAATTGGTTGGATGTGATAGACTATAATCACTACAAGGAAAAGAACCTCTAGCGGATGTTTTTGAGGAACCCCTTATAAAAATACCCCATACATCTGTTTCTAGTGTAGGTTACTAGAGGAGGTTGGCGGGTGGATGGTTTTGCGGATAACTACACATATGTGGTTGTATCTTGTGTTCATTTCCACTGTTTGTATGGTACTGATGAAACTAGTAGAAAGTCTACTTTAGAGGTGAGATCATTGCTATATAAGAATGTGATTATGTTGTTGCTTTTCTAGTGTTTTGTTTCAATTTTTTTGTGATTTATACACAACAGACTCAATAATACTGAAATTATGAAGCTGATTTGTTTCGATAATTAATATACCTTTTGAGATTTTAAAATTTCACTACAAATAACCCATTTTAGTCTCATTGTCAACTCGTCTCTTGTTTGGGTGCCTTAATGTGCAATGACATGTTTCCAGGACTGAATTCAATGCAAGGCATATTTGAAACTCTAACTCTGTCTTCCGATGTCTTATTAGAAATTATTTCAGTTTTCATTTTGTGTTTTCAAGTTAGATATTGTTTTCAAGTTTTTACATTTATAATTTTATTGCAATGTGGCAGACTAATTAGGGCAGTACAGGAAAAACCCCAAGACTGGATGATCGCGGAAAGAGGCCAGCGGAATAACATGTAAAGTGCCAGCATTGCTCTATCTTCAGGTATTTTATTTATTTACATAATTGAAATAATATTAATTTTGTTCAAATATGCAGACACCTGGCCATGGTACGCTTGATGATTCCCTCTATGAGGAAGAGCTTTCTTCATCCCTATCTCCATTGCTCTTGCTGCGAAAAAAGGCGCGAAAAGAAAGGTCGGAATTTGATACTTTGATATACGCGCCTCAAAGACTTGAAACAGAAGAGAGGATTAAAAAAATTATGACCCAGCTAGAAACATATCAGGTAATAATAACGTGTTGGCAGTGATGAGGCTGATATGGCCAACTACATTATTGCATTTCCTGGAGCTACATGTGTCAGCTCCACGGGGACCATTAATGGCACGTTGTTGGTGAACGATGAAGGTGTCCCTATAAAGCACATACAACTCCCAGGTAAGTTTTAATATTTTTACTATTTCATGTACTCTATCTAAAACATATTTTATCGTGATTTTTATTTTTAAATTAATGATAATATCTTCTTTTTTTCCGTGTAGGAAACAATGAGTTCTACAGGTTTTTGGAGAGCCATGCGTTGGTAATTTTTGGCCCAACCATACGCACAAGGTGGAATTCCCAAAATTCCAACCTAAAAAAAGAACTTCTAGATTATCTAGAAGCCCTTTTTGGGGTCGGCACATTTAATGAACAAACAACGGTGGCTCGGGTAGCTGGCAAATATTTGAAATATACCAGGGACACCTATAGGATGCAATTGCAATTTAACCCTAGATACAAGCGTCCTCTCACAGTTCCAGAGAGTGAGTGGAGAGCACTCATCCATGAAGGAAAAGAGAAAAGGGAAAATAAAGAAGGAAAAATGCCAACTGGACCCACAAGGTAAATTACAACTTTAATTCAATAGCTTTAATTTTCTCTATGTATAAAATAAAAGTGTGCTACGTCATATCTGACTTCAATATTTTGATGCTAGGTTGCCTGACACCTCAAAGGAAACCAAAGCTAGGATTGAAAAAAAGGGCCATCACAAGCTAGGCTAGGGCGGCTACTTGAAATTAGCTGCAAGAATTGTAATTAAGTAGATAAACATCTTATAATTAATTATATCGCCTTCCAACGTTTTTGTAATCCTATCAAATATGATTAAAAATACACAATCATATGTAATGTAGGGTGATGACTTCGGAATAGAAACTACAGAGGAAGATAAACATATCGCTTTCCATTTCGAAGTTTGTCAGTAGTAGTTGAACGTCACGAAGCTTGAGGCGAGTCCCAAGATCCAGAATGCCTGATAAGGTAAAATGTTAACTTTTCAATATGTTTGTTTTCGTCCATAAATTTAATGTCCAACAACTTTGTTTAAATCAGGGGAGCAGCACTGCCGACGAGGCGAATAACCCAGTTGTAGAGCTAGATGTAGATGTTCTTCACGTGTAACCTGATCATTGTAGTGGGGACCACGCTGATAATGCTACTATCAGTGAGGGCCGTGACAGTAATTAATTTCCACTTATAGTTTTTTCTAATTATACCTTGATGGTTGTCCTTGTAACGTTTTTTGTTTAAATGACAGAAAATGTTTCCCTTGAGGATCTTACCACCAGAGAGGAAGATAGAAGCTGATGAATCCCAGCAATGACTGTTGGTGCACAGGGTAAAATAATCTCATTGCAATTTTTTTGTTAATATTCACAAGACTAGTTCAATGATATTTAAAAATTGACAATTAAAATTTAATATTATCTATTTTTGTAGCGATGCCCGTGGCTGGATGAGACCGGACATCGCGTGACTCGCAACTGGTCAGTGGTGCAGATTGAAGGCATGAAAAACAGGAGCAAATCACGATGATATTGATGATGCCAGTGCAGGAGCTGGAAATAGGAAGAAGAAAAAGAAAATTTGATAATGTAAAATATTGTATTATTATAAGACAAACTTTACCATACTTGGAACGTTTTTTGTGTTATATAGAAAACTCATTTATCATACTATTTTTATGTCAAGCATTAATTTCAATGTTTACTTGCGTACTTTTTGTTGAATTGTTTTTTTATTAGTTATTGAATATTTTTTTATGATCATGAAAGTAAAAAATGAAATATAGATTGGGTATCGGGGAATTGAGAGTGATGTCAGTGGGGGGGAGGGGCCATAAGAGCTTCCACCTTCACGTGGTTGGCCCTGTTTAGTAAAGAATAATTTATTGGAGTGATTTAATCTTGGAACAAACCTCCCTCGATCCAATGCAGTAATAAAAAAGTCACTTTTGACTTAGTTGCTACTCTTTCAGATCGTGGGAGGCTTGTTCCAAGTTCAGGGAACTCCAATAAATTGTTCTTGAAACAAAGAGGAGCTTATTCGAGTATGTTTTGACATTTTCAACATATGTTCTAACATTATCATAACAATGCATCTTAGAGTAAAAAATACTACATCAATTACTTGTATTTATTGTATAGATAATGATGGATTTTGATTGACTTGCGATGCGAGTACAAATCCTCTTTGTTATGAGCAATACAACTTGTCAACCAAGGTCATGTCCAGGATATTTTTGCTTGTGCGCTTGACCAGGTTCGTAATGTCACATTTTGTAAGTTCCTTTATAGTTCATAATTCAATATTAAGCTTGTTCATGATTATTATCTAGGTTTTTTGTATGTGTTTTTTCATCTGTTTGATTGTAAGCAACTCTGCATGTTTCCTGTTGTTCACTATGATTTCTCCCATTACCACTCCCAGGATGAATCCGACTTTATTGTTACATAGGTTACTTTGTTGTTACTATGATTTCTCCATTTACGATTTCATAGGTTACATCATGTAAAGTTGTCAATCTCAGGTTGGTGATGAGCTTTAGTTCTCCAGATTTGGGGCTTTTCTGATATTTTCTCCCTCATGTCATTCCTGCATCACCTCGTTGTTTGAGCATGCCAATTGTCTACCACTTGTACCAATTGGCACATGTCAATCTCTAAGTGGTGCCACATTTCAC
Organism: Pinus albicaulis; assembly: GCA_034641835.2. Taxonomy (NCBI): domain Eukaryota; kingdom Viridiplantae; phylum Streptophyta; class Pinopsida; order Pinales; family Pinaceae; genus Pinus; species Pinus albicaulis. Next base: position 1,577,147,048 of record CM076570.1, read on the forward strand.
CTATTTTCGGCCCACTTGACCACCTGAAAAACTCAAATCCACATACCATGTGTCTTTATCATGGAGTGCCACATGTCTTAGATATTTTAGATGCTAACATCATGCTTCTAATGTGTTATGTCAACCAATCACAGTGGTCCATGTGGCCATGTGCCATGTCACTAGTCTAGAAGAGAGATTTGAGTCTTTTCATGATTTTTCTATTATAATTTTTTTCTTCTGGATGGGAAATCCCTTTTGCAATAGATGGGGATTTTCCCATTTCCCTGGAGTCATCTCCTAGGACACCCTTCAAGCCATCATCCAAGAGGCAATCTGCAACTCTCTGTTGTTGCCCTCTTGCCCTTGAATTATGCGCTTCTAGAAGACCAGTTAGGGCACTCTTCTAGCCCTTATCCCATTGCTTCATCATTGTATCAATTTCTCCCATAGGCTACTTCTATTTTTTGTCCACTTAAAGGAAGAAAACACTACCCTAGGGTGAGGTTGCTCCTCAACTATCCCTACCGCACTTATGGACCAACCAGCAATATGAACGTTTCCCTTACTTATGGAGACACCCCCTATGCTACTGCACATTCAATTCCAGGAGCCACTTGCTAAGGAACACTCTACACTATGCCTAACGACCCTCCAAACAATCCCTCTAACTATTTTTGTATCAACCTCCCTTTTTGGTCTTTTAGAAAAAGGTGACCCTCACACCATCAAGCACATAATGCTATCACAAGACTCAAACCCAATCCTACATCTGTTCTCCACAAAATTATCTTCCAATTCCTTAAAATGTGATTTGTATTTTTTGAAGAACTCGGCCCTAGTTAGGACACCTATCCCTGCTCAATTCCACCCTTCCTCCCACTTGTAAGCCTTCTTCTTTATGTGTTCTTGTTGGAGACAGTTGTGGCCTTATTGTGGCTTATAAGTACCTCTAATGGCCCTTCTATAGGACAGTAGAGCATTTATATTTGTAAATGAAAATGAGCAGACATAACATGGACCTACTTTTCCCCAAGGAATAAGGTTCAGATTTGGAATTCTCCTCCTAGCCATGATAGTGCATGGTGAGTAGAATGGAATGGTTAGAGATGTTTTTCTGTTGTGCAACAATTCGGGACCTTGCCTAGTCTTGAAATTTCAATGACATTGGGGCTATGGCAGCCTCCTACTCTGCCTCTTGGGCCTTGGTACTGATGCATACAGTAAAATTGATCACATAAACTAACCAAGCCCTCTACAACCATATTTACAATCTCTTTTGTTCTGGGACAAATATACCTCTGGCAGAAACTAAATTATTTATAAGGCTAATTTATGGTCCTAGAAACATTGTATCATTGAATATGAATGTACTACCTACCACCTTATCCAATGGCTGGAGTTTCAAAACTAAATCTATGAATTTTGTAATTAAAAATGGGCTTGGCAGAGTAACCAAGGAAGGAGATATGATCTCAAGCTAATCAACTGGAATTGTATTCCATAAAGGGCCCACGCAAATTCTTTACCATACAAAAAGTAAGATTAGAATGGGTTGTGGTTCATAGGCCCTATTGGAGGTCATTCCTGTAGGTTATAAGACTAAAAGGATGATAGGGACTTCCTTCGTAATTCTTTTGTTTACAACTATTTTATATTTATGAATATATACAAGGGCTGATGTTGAACTAGGTTGTAACTTGTGAACCAATGAGAAGAGGCCACCAATTCTAAACTTACAAGTAAGGAGAGAACTCTGTAATAGGAAAGAAAAAAGTTTGTAGAATGTCCTCTAAGATAGTGTGTGGGGGAAACTGAGGGTGATACAAAACAAATGATGGAGGAGGTTTACAGGAATCCTTTAAAATTGTTGACCGAACCTTGGATTGCAATCGTAGAACATAATGATATTGTTGGAAAAAAGTGAAATAATGCTTTTAAGCTTTAGGATCAACCTGTACTTGATGTTATCTTTATAATAGAAACATAAAAAAAAGTTGCATCAAGAATAGAACATCTAGAAAAATTTATAGAGAGTTTTTTGCTTAGTTATTCCTAAGTGTTTTAAATTTGTTGCTTAGTTTTCTACCCAAAAATTTGTTGGTTGTTGTTGAAATGTTTCCAAAATTTGTAAAACATTTCAAGATGGAACAAAAATCTCGCGCATTTCAAGAAACTGATAAAACATTTTAGAAAGCCAGAATGTCACCAAAACACCTTTTCAACATTTCAAAGTAGTGACACACCAAAATCTGTTTATGATTTGGCAAACAACATTTCAGGGGTCCTCCTGGAGTGTTTTTAGTTACTTAGCTTGGATGCCATCAACAAAGACAAATTGTGCTATAACCAGAAAAATATGTATGAATTGAGCATGACTCCATATTCTGGGCATAGTTGGGACTAATAATTGGATTGATATATGAAGTTTGTTGGTTTGGGGCATCCTTAATTGAAAGCATCACAAATTCTTGTTGGCTATATAATTTTGTCGACTATTATTGGCATAGTTTTTTCAATCACAACCACCATTTATCTCTGTCATCATTTTTTATAGCAAGTCAATCATATGATTATTCTCAAATAAGAAAAACATTCTAATCCAATACCTTAGTTACCTTTTCTTCATTAGACTCCCATTTCTTCTATTACTCACTCTCATCTCCTTGTATAACAAACAATGTTTGTTGGCTTAGAATTCAAACCAGCATCCACATAAGCATCCAATAAATGTGTTGAAGTCTACCACTACCATTTCAATCCCCTATTACAGAAACTATCTTACCTGAGATGACTAGTACTCCCCAAGTCATTTATATACTAACCAAAGGCTCAATGACAGAGAAGTATAAAGCTTCTTAATGGAGGTGACCGGCCTCATCCAATATTGCATGTTAATGACCAATGTGTCATCCAACTGAACTCAAAGCTGCTAGTTTTATTGTTGCAATTCAATTGTCCCGCTCCACTTTGAGTAGATGGTATCTGATCTCATCACCTATGAATTGGAAGGTTCACAGAAAAACCTATGATGGTACTCCATTAACATCTATGGAAGTGAATGCTAGATTTCAGAAACTATAAGAGCGTCTATCTCATCCAATATAGCATGTTTATCACCAATGTGCCATCCCACTAAACTAAAAGCTACTAGTTTCATTGTTGCAATTCAATTGTCCCACTCCACTTTGAGAAAATGGTGTATGATCTCACCACCTATGACTTGGAAGGTTCACTACAAATCATATGATGGTACTCCATTAATATCTATGGAAGTGAATGCTTGCTAATGCAAAGGCATTGTAGGGATCATCCAATCAAAAGGGTGGGCAGTGTGAGCAGAGTGTTCAGATAAACTTAGGAATCACTTAGTTTTCTGCAAAAATGACCAAGTTGTTCATACGAGACTATATGAGTGAGTGCTTGGTCATTTCTCATATAGTCAGTGCTTAGTTTTCTCTAAGCACTATTAGAGAGTTGATCATTTCTGCACTAGTCTCATCATTTCTGTTATATGATCGGCAACCTTAGCTAGTGATTAGATGCAAGGTTTTGAGGCTTATTTGGCATAAGACTGTTGCTATTTTAGGACAGAAAATGGAAACCATTTTCATTAGTTAGTATATCTGCTTCTCCAATGCAATACTCATCAAATTAAGAAACAGTGATGCCAAACTATATGGCCACCAACACCCAAATCACCTTTTCTTTGCCATCCCATATCTTGCTCCTCCACTTCAAAATAATAATAATAATAATAATTAATGATGCAGAACTTTCAATATTTAACACTTCCACTGTGCCACTCAACAAAAACTACTCTTCTCTTTTTTCACCTAAGTTTTCATGCTCAGATGTATTTATTTAAAATTAAAATGGACCCAAATTCATACAACAACCCTTCAATACATTAATCCTTGCATTTTCTCAAACCCACTGGAGCTTGAATCGATTAGTTCACTGATTGCTGAGGTGAGACTTAGCATACCTAGAAACAATTTCTAAATGTCGTTCGGAGTGATCCCATTACTATTGAAATTTCTCTCTTTTCATTAACCCGACACCGTCTTGGGCTTTTTTTTTCCAACGTCATTCGATCACATATTGATAAGCATTTAAGCTTCTAAGCTATAGTATAAACCACCTATTGTGTTGACACATTGCCACGAGCATGTTTATAAATATTAAGAATGGTGTTGACCTAACAAAGAATCTCTCAGGAATCAATTCTGTCTGAAACTAAGATTGTAAAGGCTAGCTTGATTACAAGCGTTTCCTTTGAGTTGAGTCCCCTGCGTGACATCCTTCCCTCCGTTGCGAAGAATACGACAAGCTAATTTTGAGAAATGAATGCCTCTGTTTTTTTTTGGTAATGTAGTTCCATAAAATGCATCTCATCTCGTCTTCAAAGTTAAGTAGATCTTAATTGCTGTCTGCAAACTGTTCCGGTTCTGTCCCCTTAGATTAATTGTTAATCATTGTTGTGCTTTCTTTGTTTTTTATTTTTTCGTTCATAAATAGAATGCAATTCCTCCATTTGACTCAAAATTCGCTCATCATCATCACCCTAAAAAAAATTTTTAGTTGAGGAGATAAGGCCTTCCAGATGTGCAAACACCACTTCAACAAAAACTTGAATTATTGTTTCCCCAAAACCCACAAATTATCTCATAGTAATGTTATCTCGTTAGTAGTAAGAGAATGATCCCTTAAGGCAGAATATGCTGGATCCTCAAACGAATTTGAAGTAACTGAGCTAAGGACTTCCAAAGGATTATTTAACCAAACAAAAATCTGAAGCAAGGCCTATCTTTCCTATTGTTGCAAGTCCTTCTTGATGCTGCTCCTTTTTAAACATACAACTTTGGTTGAGTTTGTTCTTGCTAAACATGCCTTTTTTAGGTTACACTGCCTGTAAAGGCTAATCTGTTAAATTTGGGTTTTTTCTAGTGTAATATGGGCATTACATAAATGTGTGCGAGTTTTCTATACCTCTCAAAAATGAATTCTTTAATGTCCCAAATCTGAAAATAAATGCCCTTCCATGTCTTAGGAATAATACTTGGATATGTCTCTTTGCTTGATATGGGAACCTTCAATCTCAAAATGAATCATCTCATTTTTATTTGTGGGTATGGGATGTCATATTTTTATAGTGTTCTTTCATATTTATGCCCATGTCATGTTCCTGCAATGTGAAATGCTTGTTCTTCATTCCTATTTTCTTTTAGTTATTATAAATTGTATTTTCTCTGGTCTGATACACGTTTCCAATTCTTCCAGAAAAGGCATTGTTTGGAGAAAAGGAGTGGTATTTCTTCACTCCCAGGGACAGGAAGTATCCAAATGGTTCTCGCCCCAATAGGGTTGCTGGCTCAAGATACTGGAAAGCCACAGGTGCAGATAAACCCATCACTGCTAAGGGCGGCAACAGGCGTGTTGGAATCAAGAAGGCTTTGGTTTTCTATGTTGGAAAAGCACCTAAAGGGAACAAGACTAATTTGATTATGCACGAATACCACCTTGTTGATGTCAATAGATCTGCAAAGAAGAAGGGCAGCTTAAGGGTAAGCAATTGTTCATGTGTATTGTCTTATGTGCATATTCCTATGTGTCAATAGACAGTGTAGGTGTTGTTTGGTTTAAAACACCTGTTAGGCTAGATGGCATTGTGGCCTAGTCGTGACAGGGTCCAAGTTAGCTAGACTTGTCACTCTAGGGAATAAATCTATTTGGGAAACAGGGGTTTATCATTTAAGTTATAAAATCAAGGGTTTTCTCACGATTAGATCATGATGAATTGATGCTACACTGATATCATAATGAGTCTGTGGATAAATTCTGACTGTGGATATCATAAGGAGACTCTGCCCGCAAATGTTATAAAAAAAGCTCAGGCAGAGCTCTTCAATTGGAGGGGCTCAGGGATGAGATAACTTGGATTGAAGATATCGTTTTCATTGTTTAAATCCACTACTACTAGAACTGGAAGATTAGATTATCGGTTCGTGGGCAGCACCGTTACTTTGGCATGGCTCAAGTAAGGTTAAATTCATTTTCTGTTTTCGCAAAGTTTCCTCTGCTATGGAAAATGTAATTATATTAATTTTTTTCCATCGATATACGGATTGGATCTAATTAGATGTAAACCCTTGCTACAGTGGTTATTCAAATGGGTTACAATGTTCATTGTTATATGTTTCTTTTGAAATACATGCATTACCACTACGCGAGATCTTTGCATTAATTTTGAAATGTTGAGATCTTTGCATTGATGTTGCCTTTGCTTGGTGGTGTCTCTGAGATTGAGCTGATCCAAAGGCAATGGATGTGAATCAACGGTCGATTACTCTTTGCTAGTACTGTAATCCAAATCCTCTAGCATGCAAACAGGTGTCACAACAATTATATCTAGGATTGATTTTTTTTTGCTCACCTTCACTTTAGGCTTGGAAAACTTTGTTCCAGATTTTTTTAGCATTTGACTCACTTGATAGACAGTGATCTATGTGGGAATTTAAGGCTATATTGGATGTAGATGAGAAAGATATACAAACAGGACAAACCTTTGGTATCATGGCCTCTGGAAGAGATTCCGGATTCCCAAATTCTTCATTCTTCCCAGGATCTGCCTTGCTCTTCTCCAAAGTTTGGATCTGCCTTGTAGGCTCTTGCCTCTTCTACACTGTTTGAATTGGAGCACCTCCATTATGATATCAAATCATCTGCTACTATGAAATGACACAGGTCACAGATGATTTGATAGACTTGCCTTTTGGGCACTTCACCGCAAACCAAGTTTCAAAATGTCACAACCCACTTGATATTTATCCCTAGCAAAAGTTTCACATGTGAAGATCAGGATTTTGATGAAGCAAATAACTTGGTAAAGAGAATTTTTTTTTACTTATGTATTCGGCCCAACAATATAGATTTTGATGCACTATCATTTTTAACCATGTGCTGAAGAACCATACAAAAAACTATATTTTTAGTAAATTTTGAGTTCACAGGAATCGATGCCAGTCAAAATCTAGACCTTGCTCCCAGCTTATTGGTAAAAGGAGGTACTCATATTTCAGGCAAGTAATGGAATGCCTTTTTCATTGTTTTATCTCGTCTTATTCGAACTTCCAAGTCTAGCATCAATGATTGTCTTATGCTGCAGAAAAATGGTATTATGCTTTAGAGAAGTGTATCTACTTCTTATTATACTTCTTAACTTCCAAGTCTAGCATCAATGATTATTTTATACTTCACACATAATCTAGTTTTCATTATACTCCTTGAAACATTTTTTATTAGTTGAATGAGACAAAATTAAAAGGAGTAAGCTAATATATTAGCAAAAGGATTTTTGTCACAAATCTAAGATTTTTATAGGAATTTAGTGGAAATTTCAGGCATCACCTGAGTAATCTTCAGTGTCCACAAATTTTGACATCCAGAGAGAAGTTTGTTACAAAATTAGGCAGCTCCTAGTTGAAAACATGTTGATGTTGATGCGTAGCAATCTCCTTCATTTATAGCCATGTTGAGTCTTAACATATATTAGTAAGGAGTATTATAGTAGTTCACACCTGTAATACTCACAAAGGGAACTCAGACAAACCATCATCTCTTCAAAACAGTGACTAAGATTTTCACAGTTGGTTTCTTCAGATTTATTGATGCCACAATACCATGTCTCTTTCAGATTACTTCAAATTCACCAAATGATTTCAAGCGATTTTCATTATGAATTAGTCAAAATAGGCTTCATCATACGTCAAGGATTTATATGCACTGGATTTGGATAGTTTAACTACCACTTCGCACATTTTCAAGAGTTTATATGCCAAGAACTACTGCACTTTTAATCAGGTTGTTGGAAAATTTTGTTTCATATTTTGACATTATTAATGCCAACCCTGACTTGTGACTCTTCGAAATGAAGATTCAAATAGTTGAGTAATGTGGTTATTAAGGGACAAGAGTCAAATTATACATGTATCAAGGTAGGCTTGATCCAGATGAACTCCACCTGCAGATTACAGATGTCTATCAACACTTATATCCTTCAATAGAATAGTTTGCAATACCATCTTATTCAGTCTTTTGGTGTTCAAGAGTCAAGATCAATAAAAATGCATGAATCTTTCTCGGACTGCTTATACTGTCAAATCATCAACTCTAAACCTTTGAACACCATGCAAACAAAATTGAGCACCTGGTCATTAGATTAAAATTTCTCACATGGCTACATTGTGTATAAGCTTCTCTTACCCCAAACATCTCCCGCAATCCCCCATAAATAGAAAATAATGGAAATGTTTTGCATCCCTCTTATTTGACAATTTCTAAGCTAACTTTATGGAACTGTTCTAGTTACCATAAAAATATCTTGGTTCATTGGGGATCTTGGTTTTAACGAATTTGATGTCTTTGCAGCCTTCAACTTTCTTAGAGCACATGGACTTGTGGTAAGTGTGTTTGTCATTTTCTAATTTGTTTTTTAGAGGGGAAAAAACAAATAATATATCATATAAAACTAGAATAAATGTGTAAAAGAAGCCCAACTTTATAGAGAGATTGAAAAGCAGTGAGAGTAACATCTATCTTGCATCTCACTTTTTATCTAGAAAAAAGATTCTTTAAATCAATTGATTTAGTCAAGCTATGGATAGGAGTGTCATTTTAGTCTATGCTTATTTGCAAAGATGTATGGCGTTTTCTACAGTCATCTTGTTCTCTATGGCTCCTTTTTTTGTTTTGTTTTTGTAACTTGTTTCAATATTCTAAACTGAGAAATCAATGCAATTGGTTATAATCTAACTAGTTAAATGAACTTTTAAAGCATTATATTGGAAGAAGTTTCTTTATATGAACAAGTCTGAATGTTTTTTTTGTCTCTCCTGTTGAACATATAGGTGAATAAGTTAACGCTATTTGTGAGGTTATATAACTTACTTTTCCGAGTTTTTTGACTGGTCCTTCGTCTGTTATCCATTGCATAGGATCTTGTATTTTCTTTAGCTTCACAGAATTGGATTTTATCTTAGCCATTAATTTAGTCAACCAAATCATGGTTAAGTGGTAAGAACTTGTACTAGGCTAGATCTATATACATTTGACATTGCCATAACATAATTTTGACATTGAGGAATTTTAAGACCCCTCCACTTTCAAGTTTCACTATGCCTCTTTCCATGAATTTGTAAGACCCACAAATGCAACTTCTTTTACCAACTTAAAAACTTGTCAAATACCTTGAACAAACATTGTTTTAAGAGTGTTTCCCCCTCATAGGCTATTAATTTCTCATTGAGATTGAATAAGAAAATGTATGATAAACATCTCATACCTTCAAGATGATTACTTAAATGCTTGCAGATCCCTCTTCAAGATTGTGATCATGGAACGACGATAAACTAAACTTTTCTCCTCAGCCATCATTGCTTTAGCTTTGTTGTCATACTTTATGATATATTGAAAGTCTTCATTACTCTATTTTCCTTCTAGTTTGAACTGAGATGAAATCCTTCATACTCTCATCTAGTACTTAATATGGTATTCTTGGTCTTCAAGCTCCATACCTGCATAGTCCAGACTCCATCCTAGAACTCCATTTTCTTTTTCCAAGTTTTCTTCATACTTGGGTCAATATTCTTCTCCCTTATGGTTTTTCAAAGGTCCTTCAAGCCGAGACATAGGTTTTAGATGGATCAAGAATTCTATTTCATGGCATATGACAGAATACTAGCTACTCTTGCATGTATTATTTCTCTTACTATATGGCAGACTGGAGAGTCACAAGTATAAAAAGGTGTGTACATCAATCAAGGCCCTTATGTAATTTTTGTATTAATTGAAATATATAAGTGTGTGGTGGGGGAAAGGGGATTGAAGTAGAAATATGTTGATATCTGGATTGCCCTTTCCATATGTTCACACAGTGACAAAATTATGGTATATTCTTTCCTGTGAAGAGTTTTTAACTTGTACATATTTCAAGGATTGAATTTTTCAAGACACAAGCTGGAAAAATAGAGGAGGAGGCTGATAGCCACAAGCCAAGTGGATTTGAAATAGTATTCCCTGCAACGCTAAAAGAAGCTAAAGCCTTAGGTCTGGATCTGCCTTATGAATTTCCTTTCATCAAGCAAATCATTGAAAAGCGAGAGGCTAAGCTTCAAAAGTTAGAATCTGATCACCATTATCTGTCATTGATAAATTTTCCATCTCTCAAAGTGATAACTGAATAACTTTACCTTTTACCTTAGTGGTGTTTGGATCAGGCTTCCTCATGATCTTCTCTATGCCTTACCAAAAGCATTACTCTATTCTTTGGAAGGCCTGCAAGAAATAATAGACTAGGAGAAAATAATGAAACTTCAATCCAAGGATGGATCATTCCTCAGCTCATTGGCATCTACAGCGGCTCTATTCATGCGTACAGGGAACAAAAAATGCTTGGACTTCTTGAATTTTGTCTTGAAGAAATTCGGAAACCATGGTATGAAAAATTACAATATGATTTCAGGAAGGCCCTTTTCTTTTTATATACTCTGTGAAAAATGTTAAATTTTAAATTGAAGATTATGAATGAAGAATTTAAGGTCTCTAACTTCAAAAATAAGCATGTAGCATGGAATTTAGGGTCTGTCTAATTCATTTCTCCATTATTTTGGCTTGGAACAATGCCTCCACTTTGGTGAGTGAGGGGGTTGGGAAGCTCGAGTCACATGTACCCAAAGATTTAGAGTTTTTTGTTGCGTTTCCATCCCCTATTTGAATAAATCCTGTTGGGATTTCATCTCCTCATGCATATTTTCAATGATTAAAATTTTTCATATTGTATTGTGGTGTAGCCCTTGAGTGATTTTTGGATTTATAAGTTTTCTTGGTGTTTCATTTATAAAAACAACTGTTTCAAATTGAGATTTATGGATTCCACTTCAATATTGGGATATAACTTGTTATCTCAGATTTAAGGCATTCCATTCTCACTAGCAGATTGACCGTGGAGTTGCCATCTCCTTGCTTCTCGTTGTTACCACTATCTATCATGTTAATTTTAGGGCATTTGTTGCAAATAGACAATTTTAGATTTTTATTTTTATTTTTATCACAGTAGTTTCCTTCCACCATTATCAGCAGTATAACGCAATAATTCCATGCAATAAATTCCATGCTAAGACATATTACAGTATTCCAATACTTTTTGTATTATGTATTCCAATACAGTATAGACCCTCAATTTACGTGACTCGAATTGGGTAAGAATGCATAAGACTTTAGTTACAACATCCTCCTAGTAAAGTAGGACAGTCATATAAATTAAATGCAATCGTCTGTTTGCTTAACAGGAATTGGGTAGGTCTCTATATAAATTAAATGCCATCGTCCATCTTCTTAACTGGAATTACCCTAAATGCCATCGCCCAACTGGTTAACTAGAATTGGGTAAGTATCTATAACACTTCACTTAAACTACCACAGTTACATAAATTAAATGATATAACCTTAATTCATAACAAATATTGGAGATTTATTGTCCTGTTTTAAAGTTTCATTTTTTTTTTTAAATTGAACTCGCCGTCGGTATACCGATGCTTTGTAAGCGTCGCTCTTTCGATGCCTTATAAGCGTCGATCTTTCGACGCCTTATAAGCGTCAGTATTTCGATGCCTTGAACATTTTCCCTTTTCATCTGTCTTGCGACATCCCATTAAATTTTTAAATGTCCGTTGGTATTTCGACTGTTCTTCCTGGCATCGGTATTGCGACGCTTTTGCAAAGTGTCAGTATTGTGATGCTTCTGCAAAGCATCGGTCTTGCGACACTTTTGTAATGCGTCAATCTTGCGACACTTTTGTAAGGCGTCGGAATTGCGATAGTTGACAAACTTCGGAAGAGTGACAATATACAAACGTTGGAAGAGCGACGTTCATAACGTCGGACCACATTTCGTCATAATTGTGACAGTTTACAAACGTCGGAAGAGCGACTCTTGTTTGGAAACGACGAAAAAAGTGTCGGTATTGCGACACTTTTTCAAAGCGTCGGAATTGCGATGTAATGGCTAACCACGTTTTGTCCAGCCTGGAACTGTCACTCTTGCGACGACTATGTGTCGGAATAGTGACAAAGTGGCCGTTGAAAATTGGGCCAAATTTTCTAGTGTAAAATCCTCTAACTGAGTTTAAATAATGTTGTAATGATTATGGGTCTTCCTAGTGGAGTCTTAAGGTCTATTTAGGATTATGGAGTCGCCAAGTGGAAGTTTTTAGCACCTTTGGAGGTAAAAGGTTTTATGGTCTACCATCATGTTTATTGAATACCAATCTGAAATACTTTTGGGTTTTCTGAGTTATTTTTCAGTCCTATTGGTCTTTAAGAATGTCATAAATCTATTTCAAAAGTTAGCTACGGTTATGAGACAAAGACAGTCTATTCTTATGGATAAGCCAGTTGATCCTTCAAGGTTAGATAAACTCTTATGAGAATCCTAGGGTTTGCCTAGTTTTTCACTAATTAAAACAAGTTTTATCGTGATTACTGATTGCTTGGTAGTGCTTGACAGGGTTTCTTTTACTCAAGGGGTTTTTATGAAGCCTTAAGGGAACCTACGATGAAAATTTGACTCAGTTCTCCAGCAGAGTCGCCAGAGATGTTAGCTCCCTGTAATTTGCAAGATTGGCAAAGTCAAATTGCAGAGAGAACACTATTTCAACCACTTTGGGATTCTAGGATCTAGCCCTCCTGAATCCGGAGAGGGATCTCTCCAGTAAAGTGCAATGACTGATTTATCTTTAAAGCTTTTTTTGGGTAATGATATTAGGCTAGTTATGAAGTCCGAGGTTTTTGTTTTGTTTTTGGATGGTTGAGCATGATTATTAGTTGAGCGGAAAGTCCTAAATGGAAAGAGTTTCAAAGGTGTGGAGTTGCAAGGAGTTGCAAGAAATCAGAACAAGCTTTAGCTAAAAAGATAGATATAATGCTGGTTTTTAGTCCATAGGGCTATGGAGTCATAATAGGGCTTTTAATTGTGCAACAATTCAAGAGTGATCCAAGGGCAAGTCATTTATATCACAAGATCATTGATATTTAATGATGGAATGGAAACAATAAAAGTGTTGGAGGTGTGGAAACTGATAATAATTTCAACAAGGATTTATAGTCAGTCCAAACAAGAAAAACCCTTTAAGCAATTGTTTAAAACCAACCAAAGGGCAGGGCTCACCATAAAACTCTTTGGACAAGCTCGTATTAAAGATAGCTCAAGAGACAAACAATCCAGTAATCCGCATAATTAGTTTCAGAAAGGATGAAAAACACATAAGAGAAACAAAATGTAGCCTAAGATCAAATAAAATACTTTTAAATCTAGTCTGCTTTTGGCATACACTTAGGGAAACTTTCAAAATTTACCTTTGGAGAATAGAAGCTAGAAAACAGGACTCACCATCACTTTTCTAGTCTAACTTTAATAAGCAAACAATGAAAATAACATTCAAGAATAATGTTTAAAGCAAACAGTAGGACGAGGGAACGTTAGCATTCCTGACTGCTTAAACTGTATTGAATCATTCTTAAATAAACAAATTGGAGGAAAACATTGAGATAAAGTTTATCAGTCAGAGAAGGGTACTGTAAACAGTAAGTCCTAACTCTATGCTTGTTGTTCTTTATCAGAGAATAATGGACAATGTGGCATACATGAAAGGGAAACAAATAACAAAGAAAGAAGCACTTCACCAGTGATATAGACCAGGATCCCAAGAAACAGCTTGTATATTGAAGTCAAACCAGTTACATGTTCAAGTCCAATGTTTCAGTCCAGCAATCATCTTCACTTCTCAGCCTAACTTATTAGATCAAAAATAGAGCTTCAAGAGCCTTTGAACACTATTTACAAGTAGAAGTTTCGAGCACAAGTATATTTCAAAGTTCTGCAACCAACATTGTTTCATCTTCTACAGAAGTATTTATAGAAGATATGAGGAGGTGGGATCTGATAAAAGATATTCAAGGTTCAATTAATATAGATAAATGCTTCTCGGACTTTGAGGGGCTCAATGGAGAAGTTTACAGATTTTTTGTCTGTATTAATTGTTTTACATTTAAGAATTAAGCTTGGTGGAAGCTTTTGTTGACTTTTAAGGCTCTGTGTCATCCCTGTAATAACTCAACAGATATTTTGTAATAAGTTCTTCGGTTGAATTAACTGTTTGGCTGTCGTGAGACAAATATCCTCTGTTCTGGTCATTACTCGGCCTCTGTTGAAAGCTGTAAGGCTACAGGTGGCATTAGGTAGTTGAGAGGAATCAATTAGCCTCTAATGTGGCGGTGTAGGCATTTCTGTGTGATAGATATTTTTTATTTTTAGTTTAAACACTGTTAATTTGTTTTGATTCTGTGTATTAGGCTTAATCACTCCTAAACTCTACCGTCTGCTCTTTAACTATGTTTAATTTTAGTGGATTAGGCTTTTGATTATGGATCTTAGCCGTAATCTGCTTCGAACTGGATAATCAATGTTTAATTCTTCATCTCTGCTGTGTTTGGGTCTTCGACACTGATACTCTTTATTTCAATTATGCATTGCCATGTCTTATTGATGTGAAAGTGATACGGGGTTCATATGGCATCAATACTCATGATGTATTGACGAAACGTGGTATAGAACCCTGGAGAAAGATCTTCTTTAATGGATGAAAGCTTGGAGGATCATCATCCTCAGCTTCAATTTTTCCTTTCATATAGTGGAAAAACCATTAAAACCTGCAAAATAAAAAAAAATGTTATAAAATCCTGCGTGGTTGGGTAAACTGCTTCAGAGGTTGCAAATAAGAGTGTGGCCATTGGATGAGAGCATCCAACGGTGGAGATTTGATCTGGGTATAATAAAAAAATTTACAAATCGGAGAAAAGGATTAATATGGGTCGTTGATCTGCAAATATCAACAGCTGGGATTGGTCTTTGAAACTTTATATAGCGGGTTATGAAATTAACCAAAGTTGGGAGGATTAATCTAGACCATCAGATGTTGACATGTGGACGGCCCAAATGCAATCGGGGCTTTGCGATCGGCGCGGGGACAAAAATGAATGGCGCTGATGCGATTGAGTGATGGCCGTTGATCTAAGGATCAGATCGACGGTGGGAAATGAATCAGAGGAGATGGAGCAATAAGAACCATTGGATGAGATCTGGCGGGGGAAGATCAACGGCCAAAATTTCATCAGGAGGCTGCCCATCAGGAGGGGCAATAAAACTCCCCCACCAAATTTTAAGGCCCGATTGCGGGCTTTGAGGTTATGTGAAGCGGTAATGGGGTCAGGGGTTATGTAAAAAGGGTGTCCACGAGAATCAGGGTTGTGAGAGAGTCAGTGTATACGATGTGGCAGTGGAGGCATCTTCTTTCTAATAAATATTTTTGATTTGCCTTTAACTGTGTTTAATTTAGTGGATTAGGCTTTTGATTTTCGATCTTAGCCACAATCCACCAAATCTGCAATTCTACCTTCAATTCTTCATCTTTGGCTTGATTTGGTCTTCAATACTGATACTCTCTGCTTTAATCATGCTTCACTATGTGTTTTTGATGTGCATGTGCCACAGAGGGTTCATATGGCATCAGTGCTCATGATGCACCGATGAAACATGGTGTTGAACCCTTCATAGTAATCCTCTTTGGTAAATGAAATCCTGGAGGATCGTCATCCTCGGCTTTATTTTCTTTTAAAATTATTTTGAAAAACTTTAATACCTGAATAAACAAAAAAAAGATTAAGAAAATCCTACGTATTTGGTAAAAACTGCTTTGGAGATGAGAATATCCAACGGTGGAGATTTGCGCATAAAGGTTTAAAAGGAGAGTGGTTGAAAGAATGGGGCAGAGGATTAAGTTTGGGCCGTAGATCTATTTTGATCGACGGTCTAGATCAATGGGGAAATACAATGTGAAAGGGTCACATTTCGTAAAAATAGAAGAAAAACAAAGGAAAATAGTGAAAATCCCTTTGGGCGGAGGAAAAACACATTGAGGAAAATTGGGGTTTCTTAGACAATCGTGAGCCATCGGATCAGATTGGACCCTGGGATCAACGACGGGGATTGCTCATTGAAGGCTCTTTGGAAAAGGTGGAGGGAAATAGTTCAAAGGCCAGATTAAATCTGAGCTGTTGATCTGTAGAGATCAACGACGGGGAAAAAATGCAAAGGAATGCGGTGGAAAAGGGGAAAAGTGGTTTCAGAGGAGAAAACCATGGGTTTCGTGTAGCAAAAGGGTGGGTAGGCGGTTTTGCCTTTTTGAATGCGATATGCGTTCTCGCCCGACATGTGGCTTTTGAAAACAGCTTATATTGCGTAATTTTTGGGGACTAACAAACGTGCTAAAAATTACGCGAAAACGCGCGTCAACCATTAGATCTGGGTCATCAGATCGAACAGTCGGTAGTGAGTGCGATATCGACCAGATGTGAAGAGGATAAGAGGTAGGGTGGTTTTAATCTGAGCCATTAGATCAAAGATTGGACGGCTGAGATCAGATTTTGAGGGAGGCAGGACCCACAACGGTCGGGCCTGTCGGGGTTAATATGGGTCGTTGCATGGAACAGATCAACGGTTCAGATGTGATCTGAGGGTTAAATGAAAATAAGACAAAGGCAGATAATGGGTTTATATGAGCTGTGGATCTGCGGAGATCAACGGTTGAGATCTGCTCATAAAACATTATAAAGCGGGGGTCTATGTTTTTAACCAAGGTCGGGAGATGCAATCTGGACCGTCTGATCTGGACACGTGTGTTAGTGCTCGAATCTGCCTCAGGTTGAAAGAAGGCAAGGTTCAAGGCAACATCAAACCAAGCTCAGCCTCGTAGCTAGCCCTACGAGGACAGGAGAGGGCTCTCTCTAGTCAATCTCGATAAAATTAGCAATAAGGTGCGAGATGACTTTAAAATGGGAACTGATTTTAGGCTAGTAAATAGATAGGAAAGTGGTTTTTGATAAATGAATGGGTTTTCTGGGCAGTATGGGGACAAAGGACAGCATGAGCAGGGAAATTAAATGAAAGACGCAGATTATCTCATGAGGCAAGATAGGCAAGAGCTTAAGCATCCAAATTGAAATTATATGAAATGAAAAGACAGTTAAGAGGCTGAAAAGGGCATGTGTGATGAATCCTGTTCAGACAGAAGAAGAAACACAAAACATGAACGCTTCTCCAGGGCATAGCAGTAAGTTGAATTCTACCCTTCTCACTCAGAAACATTCAAATTGGAAATGATTATGAAATGAAAAGTAAAACATAACAAGCTACATATGAAACAAAAGGAAAGACAAATGCTAAATTCACACCACAAGAATCTCAGGAGTCAGAGCTGTGTCTTTCATTAAATCCCTGTCAAAAACTGTACAGTGAAGTTTTCCTTCACACCTCTCCCACTGTTTTTCAGAACTCTCCCTTTTAAAAGTGTTTTTAAATACAATATATAGACTCAGAGGTATGATAACAAATCGATCACAATAAGGAGCTGTTTAATCATTAACTAATAAAAGCTAAAAATCCAACCATCTATTTTGAAAAGGAACAACGCTGAATTTTGTTTGTTGATAACCAATGAAGAGGCGGCAGCTATAGTTGAAGACCCTTTAAATTTGAAACCGAAGGCCAAAATAGGCAATCGAAACCTTTCGCTCTGCTGTGATGAATATCTTCATTTCAAATTAGGCTTTCGACCTCTGACTACCACTTGTTTTTCCTTTATTTTCTGACTTATTAATAAAATGCTATTTGAATAAAAACTAATTTTAATAAAAAAATGGCTTTTTGAACTGAATTTCATGATTTTTCCCTCTCGTCACTAACTTCGTTAATGCTCACACCTGTATTGCCGACAAAGTGCATATGTTCAGAATGAATGTTTTCAGAATGCGTTTCTTCCTCTTTTGTGGTAACTCCAGCTCGTACCCAATTTTGATCGCTCTCTGTTTCTCTAACAGCACAAAGATTGATCTGTTTATTACTGCCACCAATCGTGTCATAGACAGGGAGACACGTAATGATCTCAAATTGAGCTTTACAAAGGGGACAAAGATTGGTAATGATTGCCCAGTTATCTATGCATGTAAAATAGAACCAGTGATCGCAACAGTCAAGGAACCCACGATCAATAACATCTTCCATGCAGATCCCACGTCTTTCAAATTCAGCATCAGCATCATTGAGCATCGAAGTACCAACACGGTTCCATAAAATGACTCTCCCAGACTTTTCAGCTCCTCAATGACACATCTGGTGACAAAAACCTTGACATGTCCACCCAAAAGGCCAGAGAGAGCCTCATTG
Source organism: Pinus albicaulis (assembly GCA_034641835.2). Classification (NCBI taxonomy): domain Eukaryota; kingdom Viridiplantae; phylum Streptophyta; class Pinopsida; order Pinales; family Pinaceae; genus Pinus; species Pinus albicaulis. The sequence continues at coordinate 1,577,165,364 of CM076570.1, forward strand.
ACTGTACCAAGACGAGATTCCAGCATATGGTGAATGAATGTGCCATCGCATAATGCTTTGTAGGGCTCCCTGAATGCAAATCAGGCTTTGTAAAACCTCACAGTTCTCCGGTTTTGCTTCTGCTTCAGACCACCTTGTTTCAAACTATGAAATGCAGCAATTGATTCCTTTATTGCAGATATGGTTTCAAAATAGTGTGTACAGGACGCCAAGGGAACTGGAATGCGCAGCATTTCCCCCAGACAGACGGTGAATCCTTAAAACATCTGACACATCGTCATCAATACGAAGAAATCGATCAAATTTGGAAATTGGAAAGAAATGGCAAAAAAAATAGTGTTTTTGGGTCTGTGCGCCACGCTCCAGCCCAACGCGCCGTGTTGGCCCTGTGCACCGCGCCCGTTGGAAAATCCAAAGTGAAATTCGGCTATATGCGCCGCGCTGTGTGAGTGCGCCGCGCACACTTCCAAACACAATCTCGGTTTCAGAATTACAAGTTTTTCCTTCTCACAATTCACTTCGGCTTCATAAACATTCCCATGAATAACTGCACGTAGCTCTCAGAACATTACTGTAAACTGTATACAAGGACTCAACAATTCTAGAGGACTGAACATCCATCTTGACTGCAATGCCTTTGAGCTAGTACTAGACAAGTTCATCCTCATTTAAACATTATAACAGTGCCGTTGATTTTAACTAAGGAATATGCAATCTTCCCTTCCTGGATGAAGGCAGAAAGCGATATATAACTCAGATTTCTTCTCTTGATGACATAACGTAATATCCTTTGTACTAGCACGGAGGCCAACTCTAGAAAACACAAACTTCTTCACTCTTTTCTACTTGTTAGCCTGAATCCAACCGATTATTGTTCTTTCCAACTGAGACTCTGAAGTTCAGATGGTGCTAGATTGGTACAATGCTAATGTTCTTTGCAAGCATGTTATATTGTCAATACTACCTGTGTGTCAGATAAAAATGTCAAACATCCTACTGCTATGAAAGTAAAATCAATAATATGTACAGAGAGACATCCAGATTATTGACCTGTGAGATGAAATTCAATCTGCAAGCGGTGATGTAACGAAATTTTCCCCATTAAGCCCTTTTCCATATCTACTTGTAATTTTCTCAGAGGAAGAGCTCCTAAAAATCCATTGATAAATGCTTTGCAAGATTCTTTCCCTATACATATCAACTTTTCGTCATTATCATTTTTAGAGGATGTCTCAGGTTCCTTTGTGTCTCCAATTTGAACTTCTCAATTTTCTTGACTCTGTTGAATTACATTCTCTGTTCCTGGAGATTTTGAAACCTCTGTAGTTGAAGATTTTGAATTCTCTGCTATTGTAGACTTTGAATCCTTTGCTGGCACGGATTTTGAATCTTTTGCTGTTGTAGATTTTGTATCTTTTGTTGTTGTAGACTTTTCACTGATAGCACTCTTCTTTTCTTCTTTCTTCTGATCTTTTGGTGGCAACTGGTATAATGCTGTCTCTTGATCAAACTTTAAAATGTAGGCCTGATTATGTAGAAATTTGCTGAATAATGATTAATTATCCACCGAGACTATCCTGATCACATACAATTCAAATTTATATGCAACACATAATCTCTTCCACTCAGATCATCAAACATGCGGAAATAAAACAAGCGATAACACATCAATTCATCATACACATTAACACAGTATGTATGGGGAAAGCTTATAGCTGAAAACCCCGCAGCTATTATGTATATTATAATGGAGAAATCATGTAACAAACTCAGTACAATACTCCTCACAAGTACTCAGTGCTTTCTCATAAAGTTACACACAAACTAGCTTGGTTTTGAACAGGTTACTGGTTCAAAACTCACCACTAATTGCCTTGCCTCTATTGCGCAATCATGGCCTGTCTAAATAGAGATCCAAGGTTCGAATCTCCTTAGCTTGACAGTGCAATCATCATGGGAAATTCCTCCAAGTGTGGTGCAAATCTCATGCACAACTGATGTCGCCACTGATAGCTAACTCCACCCTTTCATCTACCTCTTTCACTGGTCTCCACTGAACTGATCATGCACTGTAGTGAACTGATGTGTTCATGAGTTGAATAATGAGTTACTAATTAATGAATTAAATAATATTTAATTCACTCCACTCATAACTAATTGATTAGCTAGTTAAACTAATCTCAACTAGTTCAACTAAAATAAACGGAACACAACTCCACTAGCTGTCTCATTAACTCCACCAAACTTCTGCCACTGAAGTCCTAACTGAAGTCAACCATGCATGATGCCATCAAACCCTTTGGAATAGCGTAATTCCTCTGTCAGATGCATGAGCCACTTCCAAGGCTCGAACTGAAGTGCTCCAAGAGAGTAAACTGAAGTTTATAGTCTAAATATTATTAAGGGTAAATAATATTTGACTTCCCTATTTTAAGGAGAGGAAGTCTAAAAATAGACTTCGACCTATAGGTCCAAAAAATAGAGTCCCATATATTTTTACCAACATGACCAATACTCCAAGAATAACATACTGCAATTCCCGGACCATGCTCCATATGTCTAAAAATAGACATAGTCTAAAAATAGACTTTGCGCCAGAATTTGCCTGCGGGCCCACTTAGTGAAGGCGACTTCATTTCACTAAGCTCCATCATCTTATTGCATTTTCAACACTCCCTCTCAGCAAGATATGGATTATCTGCAATCCCTATCCTACCTTTGTGGAATTCGAACTTGCTCCTGGTGAGCGCCTTCGTCAGGATGTCGGCATCCTGATCCTCCGTGGGAACATATGAAAGCATCATGATTCTCCGCTGAACACAATCTCTGATATGATGATACCTGATGTCGATGTGTTTGGACCTATCATGAAATATTGGATTAGCTGAGAGTTTAATGCAACTCTGGTTATCACAGTAGATCACTGTAGGCTCCAAATGCAACCTGAACAATCCTGCGAGGATCTTCCTCATCCAAATAGCCTCGTATGCAGCCAAGCTAGCTGCCATGTACTCGGCCTCTGCTGAACTGAGTGCCACGGATCTCTGCTTCCTGCTGTACCAGGAAACTGCTGTCGACCCAATGCTGAAAACTCCTCCAGATGTGCTCTTCCGGTCCGTTGGACTCCCTGCCCAATCTGCATCAGTGAAGCCAGAAAGCTTCGCTCCATCCTCATGTCTGTACCATAGACCATATCCCGATGTGCCTCTAATATAGCGCAATACATGCTTTCCTGCCTTCCAAAAGAGCTTGGTAGGCTTAACCATAGCTTGCGAAAGCTGGTTAACTGCATATCATATATCGGGTCGTGTATTGACCAGATACATAAGTGACCCCACCAACTGTCGATAGACAGTGGCATCCACTACCTCCGCTGAAGTAGCATCCTCCTTCCTCCAACCACCAGGAAGAGGAGTGTCAACAGGCTTGCAGCCTTGCATGTTGAACCTCTCCAGAATCTCCTGGTCATACTTGCCCTGAGAAACAAACAGTCTTCCTCTGCGCTGCCAAATCTCCAATCCCAAGAAATAATGAAGGATGCCCAAGTCCTTCATCTCAAACTCTCGTGCAAGATCCTCCTTACATGAAAGTATCAACTGCTCATTGCCAGTCAAAATCAGATCATCTACATATAGTACGATGATCAACAGCTTCCCCTCCACCACAATCTGGTACAAGTTAGGATCTTCCTCACTCTTGGAGAATCCAAGCCCGGTGAAGTAGTTGTCTATCCGAGTGTACCAAGCACGAGGTGCTTGCTTTAGCCTGTACAGTGCTCTCTTGAGTCGGCACACATGCGACTCACTGCTGAAGATCTCGAAACCTTCAAGCTGCTCTATGTACATCTCCTCCTCAATAACTCCATTGAGGAACGCAGTCTTCACATCCATCTGATGAATGTGCCACCCCATCTGCGCTGAGAGAGCAAGGATCATCCGTATGGAAGAGTACCTTGCGACAGGTGCAAAGGTCTCCTCATATTCAATCCCCTCGATCTGTGAAAAGCCACGGGCGACAAATCTCGCCTTGTACTTCTCCACACTCCCGTCAGCCGCCTGCTTCACCTTGTAGTTCCATCGCGAACCCACCACTGATTTCCCCACCGGTCTTGGGACAATCTCCCATGCACTGTTCCTGACGATCAAATCATATTCTTCGATCATGGCATCAACCCATGCGGGTTCCTCCACAGCTTCCTCAAAAGAGGATGGCTCCGTCACAACACATTGACTCACAAGAGCCATGTATCCAGTGTACCGATCCGGTGACTGCCTCTGTCTGTGCTGTGCTGTAGGTGGTCCTACAACCTTCTCTGCATCCCGAGACAGTCGCTCAGCTTCTGTAGTGCGCATGCGCCCTCTGATGGTTGGCGCTGCATGGGTGGTTTCTTCGACCTCCTGAACCTCTTCTTGCGGGTGATCCACATCCGGAAGCTCCTCCTTAGGAACTAACAGCTCCTCATCTGCATGCAAGTGTAGCTCCCTCTCAAGCGAACACTGCATGGCTTTCTCCTCCTGAAATTTTATATCCCGTCGCACAACAGTCTTGCGACTGTCTGACAAATATAACCGGTAGTTGTGAGGTGTATCAGTGTACCCCACAAATATTCCAACCTCAGCAGTTGGATCCAGCTTCCTTCTCGCATCCTTCGTCACATGCATGTAGACAGGAGAACCAAAAATCCGCAAATGGGAAATATCAGGCCTCTTGCCAAAATAAGCCTCCTCTGGTGTACTCATGCCAAGAACCTTGTGAGGACAACGGTTTTGCACATACACTACTGTATTGCATGCCTCAGCCCACAAGTGAAGGGGTAGGCCCTAATCATGCAACATCACTCGTGCAGCACCCACGATCATTATGTTCTTCCGCTCAGCCACCCCGTTCTGCTGTGGGTTATGGGGTGCGATGAGCTCTCTTCGAATCCCTTCTGCGCTGCAGAACTCCTTGAATTCAGCCGAGATGAATTCACCACCGTTATCACTCCTTAGAGCAATCACCTTCTTCCCCGACTCCTTCTCGACCGGTGCTTTAAACTCACAGAACTTCGTGAATGTATCGCTCTTCTTCTGCATGAAGAAGATCCAACACTTTCAAGAGAAATCATCAACAAAGATCACATAATACTTGTGCTTTGCTGTCGAAGCAACTGAGAAAGGACCACACACGTCTGTGTGAACTCTCTCAAGGATCGTCGTGGCGCGACTATCCTTCTCGTGAAAGGTGGCTTTCACATACTTTCCTAAAGTACACCCCTTGCACTGATCTGACTGCGCAAGGGTGCCCTTAGGAAGCCCAGTAGAAATCTACTGTAGAATCTTCAAAGCTCCATGGTGAAGGTGGCCCAATCTCCTGTGCCACAGTTCGCCCTCATCATCCCGGCTCACCACTTCTCCCACCTTGCATGCCATAGATGCGCAGCCATCTACCTACAACTGATAAAGGTTCTTGGTTCGAACCCCTATCTTCCGGGTCTCTCCAGTAGTCTTACTACGCAGGAAGGCTTTTCCTTCGCTGAAGACCACATCATACCCCTTATCTGCCAACATCGCCACAGAGATCAAGTTCTTCTTCAATCCCGGTACATGCATGACATCCTTCAATACAAAGGGTTTACCAGACTCCCTCTAAAAGGATATGGTACCGATACCAGTCGCACTGTATCTACCATCATCGCCCATCTCGATGTGCACACCCAAATCTTTTTCCTCCGTCATATAGCAAATCTGAGTCTCCTTCATGTAAAATGGCCTTTTGTCCAAGAACCCTGCCAGATCCCGGCACACTTGAAACCAAGCATCTTGCACGATCGGTGAAAATTCAAGCTCGCTGTGTAGGCAAAGCTTCTCCATCCTGCGGATCTTCCCGCTTGCTTGTTCTTCTTCTTCTTTGGACAATTGGTAGCATAATTTCCGTTATCATGGCAGTGAAAACACTTCACTTTCGCCATATCCTGCTTCTTTCCCTTTGCACCGGAATGATAAGGTTTCTTACCCTTCCCCTTCTTTGATTTGGCCACCAAAGCGCAGTTTTCTTCGTCAGCTCCCTTTGATGAAGATCCATCTCGAGTAGTCCTCCTTATCTCCTCCTGCATGAGATCCGCCCAAAGGCGCTCCCATCCCGGAAGCTTCTCCCGACCATTGACACTATCTTGATATGAGTGCCAAGCCTTCGGAAGACCAAGGAAATCCAGGTCGACCATGTCCTCGTCTTCGACAGTCACGCCCACACTTCCCAGCTCATCTCTGCACTGAGTGAACTTCGTGAGGTATTTGGCGATACTGTCGCCCTTCTCCATCTTGATGTTCCTGAGCTTATATTTGAGCGCCAGCTTCCTTTGGTCGCTCTTACTCTGGAATAGATCCGTCAAAGCTTTCCACATTAAATATGGAGAAGCCTTTCCATGCAGGCTGGATACAATATGATCCTTGACGCCCTCCAATAGGATCCTTCGACATTTTGCCATCTTCTTTTGCCATGCTTCGACTTCAGCAGGATCAGTGGGCTTTTGGACATCCGTATCTACGAACTCCTTCAGACCATTATCTTCTAATACTGCTTCCATGCGATCCTTCCATGCAACATAATTCGAACTGCCTTCAAGAGCATATTCGAGTCACAAACCGTTGAAAGACATTTTCAACACCGGCACCAAGAAAACAAAACTGCTGCAAAATTCGAATTCCACCTCAAAGCTCAATCGCCCTTGATCTGTGAGAACAAATTATTTCTAGCACAGAGATCGACTGCAGGGGCATTTACTGGATATATCACCTTTCAAAGAAAGGATGGATCCAGAGGCTACCTGGCCCGCATGCAGACTCTGTCTACCGAAATAAGTTTGTAATCACTGTGATGATCAATCTCTGCTTCAATAGCTCCGATACCATGTAGAAATTTGATGAATAATGATTAATTATCCACCGAGGCTATCCTGATCACATACAATTCGAATTTATATGCAACACATAATCTCTTCCACCCAGATCATCAAACATGCGGAAATAAAACAAGCGATAACACATCAAATCATCATACACATTAACACAGTATGTATGGGGAAAGCTTATAGTTGAAAACCCCACAGCTATTGTGTATATTATAATGGAGAAATCGTGTAACAAACTTAGTACAATACTCCTCACAAGTACTCAATACTTTCCCATAAAGTTACACACAAACTAGCTCAGTTTTGAACAGGTCACTGGTTCAAAACTCACCACTAATTGCCTTGCCTCTATTGCGCAATCCAGGCCTGTCTATATAGAGATCCAAGGTTTTAATCTCCTTGGCTTGACAGCACAATCATCATGGGCAATTCCTCCAAGTGTGGTGCAAATCTCATGCACAACTGATGTCGCCACTGATAGCTAACTCCACCCTTTCATCTACCTCTTTCACTGGTCTCCACTGAACTGATCATGCACTGTAGTGAACTGATGTGTTCTTGAGTTGAATAATGAGTTACTAATTTATGAATTAAATAATATTTAATTCACTCCACTCTTAACTAATTGATTAGCTAGTTAAACTAATCTCAACTAGTTCAACTAAAATAAACAGAACACAACTCCACTATCTGTCTCATTAACTCCACCAAACTTCTGCCACTGAAGTCCTAATTGAAGTCAACCATGCATGATGCCATCAAACCCTTGGGAATAGCGTAATTCCTCTGTCAGATGCATGAGCCACTTCTGTAGCTCGAACTGAAGTGCTCCAAGAGAGTAAACTGCTGTTTAGAGTCCAAATATTATTAAGGGTAAATAATATTTGACTTCCCTATTTTAAGGAGAGGCAGTCTAAAAATAGACTTCGAACTATAGGTCCAAAAAATAGAGTCCCATCTATTTTTACCAACATGACCAATGCTCCAAGAATCTCATACTGGAATTCCCTGACCATGCTCCATATGTCTAAAAATAGACATAGTCTAAAAATAGATTTTGCGCCAGAATTTGCCTACGGGCCCACTTAGTGAAGGCTAATTCATTTCACTAAGCTCCATCATCTTGCTGCATTTTCAAAAGATTACACCCTTCAAACAATCTTTCCCCAAGTGTATCAATTATGTAGAACGCTTCCTTTTCAACCTTAAGAACGAAAAAGTGGTCATTCCAGCTGACTATATAAATCTGTGGCTCATTATTTTGACTCTCTACCATGTTAGTTTTGGTAATCTCATCCCAAATATTGTCAAAAGACATTGCTCCTTGAAGAAATTCAAATGAATCTCCCATACTTTCAGGCCTAAATAAGCCCAAAAAGGACTTTTCAGGAACTACAGATATCGAATATGTTTGATGATGAAATTTTGAACTGAGAACTTATTGGAAACCATCCTCATGGCCTGCGGGCGTTATTGAAGCATTTTGAGGACAACAATCTACAAATCCTAAACCTAATGAGCAAGTTGACTCTTTGCTTATCAAGCGAAAAAAACAAGACTGTAAATGATATCAAGGCTGATTTAATGAACTTTAATAAACAGAGTTGAGCCAGCAAGACAAGGCATAAGGGGTATAAATGACAAGACCGACTCTAACATTGGCTCTAATGGGGATGGCAGCTGCCGCCTCTTGGAGGTGCCAAGAACTGCAGATCTTTGGGAGAGCAGACAGTGCCTCCATCCATTGGGCAATGGAATCATTATTTCGACAAACCACACAATATTTTGACTCATTTATTGATTGAAAACTGGCTCGAAAAATGACTCAACATGACTAAGACCTGCACTTAAAACTTAAAACTTAAAACTTGATGGCAGTACCTAACCGCCTGTGTTTCTTACAAGACAATATACCATCAAACTATATCATGATGCCAATGTAACCAATCAAGCAGATGCCTTCTTGATTGATTCCCCTGATCAGATTTGCTGGTCAACAATAAATACTGGTAACTGGGCATCAAAAAACATAATTGACCATGATCTCCTTCATCACTGAATACAACAATAATCACCTTTACTGCTGACTGCAACAGATTTGCCAATGGATCCTGAAAAACATGAAGATTTTCTTCTTGCTGAAGAAACAAGGTGTCCTTTGCTTCTAATTCTGATCTTCCTTCATCATGTACTTCAGTAAAAATATGTTCCTGGGCTTCAAAAAACTCTGAATAGGTAGATGAGCAGATCTCCTCTTCAAAGAACATTTCAAAACATGAAACATATGAAGAAGAATCTGAATGGAAATCCTGAATGGTCTGATCTTTTGTAGTCTGAAAATATGATAGGTCATCTTCATATGATAGGACAGCCGGATTTTCATTACAGTCATCAATCATAAGGAAAGAAACTTCAGCTGATTCTTGAAGTGCAAAAATGACATTTCTATCATCTACCATAAATTCATCCAAAGGAACTGTTTCACTTACTTGAATGAAGATCCCATCTTGTTTTTCATGAACTGACTGGATTGCTTCTTTATGAAGGCTATGTTTTAATGAACTGAGAACATTTGGATTCACAACTATGTCTTTTGCATCCCAGAAGATTTCAAGAGTAGAGTTTTGCATGCTGTCTTCTTCTATTGACAGATCTGAAACGACACTTTCTCTTTCATCACTTTCAGCCATATAGACATCTTCAACCTGCTGTTCTATAAAGCTGCTAACAGGACTGTCATCTTTTTCAAAAAAGGAAGAAGTTCCACCATCACCTTCTTGACCATGTGCACACTGCAGATCTGCGTTAACTTGAGCTAGAACATGACCGTTCAAGAGTTGATCTATCTCGTCTTCAGATAGAGGAGATAATACCTTTTGTTTTATTTTGCTCAAACAGTGATTGTCTTCATTGATTTCAAGTGAAGGAGTATACAGATTTTCCTCATACTGCTGATCCATTTCATGTAATTCCTGTTGACTGTCAAGATGAAAAATTCCTTCATCTTCCGCCGCACTAAAATCTTGATCCTGCTGCAAATTTTCATGATCGTCTTTATGCTGCTGAAATGGATTTTCATACAGGGCTTCCATGATCTCATCATCCATGAAATTATCATCTTCATAATATTTCTCAAGGCTTTCAATAAAAGTAGAAGCATGTTTGCAACAGTCATGAACTAAATTTAATGATGGATAAGATGCTTGATATCTTTCAATGAACAAGGCATGAAAATCCCTTAAATAGTAAATACAGGCCAGCGGCAAATTTTCATACCAAGATTGGGCGTCACCTTCCAGAGTGGCCAAGAATATCTTCATCAAGAAATCTTCAAGAAAATCCACCTTCAACTTGCGAATATGCATGTGAAATTTAACCAGATGTAAGGCAGCATCCTTCTTACCATCATCGTTAAACGTAGGCAGATTCCTTGACCAATCTACCTTGGGCATTTTATTCGGAAAACCTGGGATGTGATCTCGGCTCATGGGAGCATATCTTCTTGCAATCCAGTCCGTCTTGACAATCTTGAAGCTACTGATATCCCTGCAGTGAAGTCACCATGAAGCATTGATTTTTGGATTTGTCAGTGAATGAAGTCGCCAAGTGAATGTTTTCAGCTTTCTAATGTCTGATCATTGTTCACCATCAACGATCAGATCTGAACCTGATACACTTACTAGGGCAAGACAATATACAAATGAAGGGTCACGTTCACAAGAAAATCATCTCCCCAGTATGGTCGCCACTATGTTAGCGCTCGAATCTACCTTAGGCTGAAATAAGGTAAAAATCAAGGCAACATCAAACCAAGCTTAGCCTCGTAGCTAGCCCTACAAGGACGGGAGAGGGCTCTCTCCGGGTCTATCTCGGAAAAATGTCTTCAAAGGGGCTGAGATGACCTATAATGGATACTGATTTTAGGCTTGTAAACAAATGGAAGGGTTTGATTTAAATATTTAGGGTTTTTTGTTGGAAAAATGGGAATGGCAATTTTGGGCTTGGGGATGAGGCCAGATCTTCACAGAATTCGAATTGGGGCAAGGTAGGCAGTAGTCTTGATGCTTTGGATTATGTGTATGGATGGATCAGAATGAAAAGGAGTTGAAGAGGGAAAGGGAGAACAAGGATCCTCTCCAAACTAGCGAAAACATATAAAACTAAACAAATTTAAAGGCAGAGCACTGGAATCAATGAATTCTACCTCATTTACTCATTCATTTAGTTTCAGAAGCAAAATAAGGGAATGGCATACATTAAGAATTAAATAACTTACAAATAACTGAGAGAAAACACCATCAAAAACTGAAAGCCACAAGAATCCCAACAGGTGTTGCAAAACCTCTGATCTTTCCTTAGCCAAAATGCAAAAAATATGTACAATAGTGTGCCAAACTTTTCCCAAGAGTCCAACCCTGAAAGTGTCTCAAAAAATACAATAAATAGACAATTCTAACCCCTTCCCATGCCTCTAGGGGTCGAGCTCATTCTTCTAGGAGCAGTTTGAACCAATTCTAAACAAAGAGCTAAAATCTAGGCAGCCAAACAACTTGCCTCTATAAGCTAGGAAACTGATCCATTCACTTGATTTTCACTTTTTTATGAATGAATCATCTAGAACAAGTAAATAAGTGCCAAATTTACATCATGTACATCAAATTACATCAAGAAAAACCAAAAATTACATCAAGAGATGAAACTAGTCAAAACTGGCCGAATTTCTGAGCTGGAAGGAAAAAGTTTGGTCAAAATCCTCTATGCGCCACGCGCTGAAACTCTATGCATCGCGCTGCTTTCAGCCTATTTTTGGGGAACTTCCTGGAGTCAAAATTGAGCTCATGATATCTCATTGGAAATTCCTAGATGTTGGTTATCCAACCCAAGTGGAATGTTTCAATTTGGAGCTCATTTGCACCTCCAAAACTTCAATCTCCCAAGAGTACTTCCTGCTGGTGCAAAAGGTGGCAGAAAGGTGGTTTTCATGGTGTTTTTGGCCCTTAAGACCACCCAGAACTTGATGAAATCCCTCGGCCATTCCTGAGCATGTATAAATTTCCATAAAAAACCAAAAAATATCAAGTTTTTCTCCTGAAGATGTCCCAATCATAAGCGCGCGTCGAGACGCGCGACGCGTTGGGCGGAAAAACCTGTTTTGTGACCAAAATTTTCAAAAATGACAAAAACTTCTCCAAATTTGCTGAAATTCGAAGCAAAGATCCCCTATCATGCCTCATGCTCAGCCAAGGAAGCTTCGGCCAAGATTCAGAGTGGATCATGCGTTTCACGACGTTTCAGTGCCCTCCTGGTGCATGCAATTCCTGTGGTGAAAACACTGTCTCGGTTGTATGATGTGTCGTTGTCAGTCATGGTGTTGCAATGTGTATGTTCAGCTTGTTGAAAATGAGAAATGAGACCTTGGTGTCTTTGTCTCCAATCGCCAAATGCATGCCAAATGGGAATGAGGGATTGTGAGAAAAAGGGACAGTGGGAAAAGTGGACTGTGGAGTTGGTCAAGTGAAATATTTCCCCTTTAAAATCTCTGTTTTGACAATGTAGAGACAATAGGGCAGCTACTTGAATGTTTGGGATTTAGGGAATTTTATAAGTGATATGAGGAAAATAATAATGATTGGGCATGAAAGCATTTGAGGGATAATAGAGACAAATAGGAATAAGTGATATGAGTGGTTTGATTAGGGAATAGGGAATAGGGTAGGGATGGTATAATGATGATATTACAATGAAGGGGAACAGAGTCACAGATGAGGAATGGGTTTTGAACTATTTGACACAAAAATCAAACTTCAACACTCAAACTTCAAACCCTAAGGGAGAAATTTTTTACAAAATGAGAGGGTTTAAGTCTTTGACATTCACTCTCTTATAATCCATCATATACCCACACCATTCACAAGTTTATGGGCAATTGCAAGGTGAGTCAAACTTACTCGGAGCAAAATTGACGAAACCAATACAAAAATCTGGAAGCAATGGAAAAAATTTGAGTCTCATCTCTACGTGCCGCGTGCGCCATGTGCGCCGCGCCAGTGTATTTTTACACTGCAGAAAATTGCTCAATGCGCCGCGCGCCAGCCCAACGCACCGCGCGCTGATCCAACACACAATTTGGCTTCAAAACTCATTTTTTTTCACTTCCTTGATGTGTCTTGGCTTTTTCTGATGTCTTTGGTGTGCATATGGAGTGTTGAAACATTATAATTATATATGTACAAAAGACTTTGAATTTCCACTCATAAAAACTCACTTTTATAATGTTTCCATTGGCACTTCCTTTTCAAGCTCTGCTTTGGCTGCTTTTTGCTTCCACTGTGAACTTTTTTTTGGCTAAATGATGAATTTTTTGTCAATCTGTTGCAGGATTGCTGGAACTACTGAAGATGGTAAGGTGACAGGGCTGCCTTTGAAGCTATTTACATATGAAGAAATTTGAAAATTACATTGGGTTTGCATAAATATGAACTACACTATATTTCTTCAAAATCATGATCAAGCATATGATGATGAAATGATTTGCTGTGAAAACTAATGTCAAACCTCCCTCATGCACCTGCTGACTGTTATTGGACATTTGAAGACTAAATTGACAAAACCCTAGACCTAATATGACCTAGAAACCCTAAAATGACTCTTTGGAAAGTAAGAGACCAATCATGACTGTAAATGACTTGAAAATGGTTTTGATGAACTGAATTAGACCAGCAGGTATAAGGCATGAGGGGAACAAGTGAAGAGACCCTTCCGTCAGATTATGGCATGCCCCTAGCGGAATGCCACGAAGTGAATCGAGCGAGACACCTAAAAATGAAATGCAAAAAGAGAAATGATCTCTGACGGAGGGATGACCGGACCGACTCTAATGTTAGCGCTTGAATCTACCTCAGGTTGAAAGAAGGCGAGGTTCAAGGCAACATCAAACCAAGCTCAGCCTCGTAGCTAGCCCTACGAGGACAGGAGAGGGCTCTCTCCATTCAATCTCGAACAAATGAGCAATAAGGTGCGAGATGACTTTAAAATGGGAACTAATTTTAGGCTAGTAAATAGATAGGAAAGGGGTTTTTGATAAATGACTGGGTTTTCTGGGCAGTATGGGGACAAAGGACAGCATGAGCAGGGAAATTAAATGAAAGACGCAGATTATCTCATGAGGCAAGATAGGCAAGAGCTTAAGCATCCAAATTGAAATTATATGGAATGAAAAGACAGCTAAGAGGCTGAAAAGGGCATGTGTGATGAATCCTATTCAGACAGAAGAAGAAACAAAAAACATGAACGCTTCTCCAGGGCAGAGCAGTAAGTTGAATTCTACCCTTCTCACTCAGAAACATTCAAATTGGAAATGATTATGAAATGAAAAGTAAAACATAACAAGATACATATGAAACAAAAGGAAAGACAAATGCTAAATTCACACCACAAGAATCTCAGGAGTCAGAGTTGTATCTTTCATTAAATCCTTGTCAAAAACTATACAGTGAAGTTTTCCTTCACACCTCTCCCACTATTTTTCAGAACTCTCCCTTTTACAAGTGTTTTTAAATACAATATATAGACTCAGAGGTATGATAACAAATCGATCACAATAAGGAGTTGTTTAATCATTAACTAATAAAATCTAAAAAGCCAACCATCTATTTTGAAAAGGAACAGTGCTGAATTTTGTTTGTTGATAACCAATGAAGAGGCGGCAGCTCTAGCTGAAGACCCTTTAAATTTGCAACCGAAGACCAAAATAGGCAATCGAAACCTTTCGCTCTGCTGTGATGAATATCTTCATTTCAAATTAGGCTTTCGACCTCTGACTGCCACTTGTTTTTCCTTTATTTTTTGACTTATTAATAAAATGCTATTTGAATAAAAACTAATTTTAATAAAAAAATGGCTTTTTGAACTGAAATTTCATGATTTTTCCCTCTCGTCGCTAACTTCGTTAATGCTCACACCTGTATTGCCGAAAAAGTGCATATGTTCAGAATGAATGTTTTCAGAACGCATTTCTTCCTCTTTTGTGGTAACTCCAGCTCGTACCCAATTTTGATCGCTCTCTGTTCCTCTAACAGCACAAAGATTGATCTGTTTATTACTGCCACCAATCGTGTCATAGACAGGGAGACACGTAATGATCTCAAATTGAGCTTTACAAAGGGGAAAAAGATTGGTAATGATTGCCCAGTTATCTATGCATGTAAAACAGAACCAGTGATCGCAACAGTCAAGGACCCCATGATCAATAACATCTTCCATGCAGATCCCACGTTTTTCAATTTCAGCATCAGCATCATTGAGCATCGAAGTACCAACATGGTTCCAAAAAATGACTCTCCCAGCCTTTTCAGCTCCTCAATGACACATCTGGTGACAAAAACCTTGACATGTCCACCCAAAAGGCCAGAGAGAGCCTCATTGACTGTACCAAGACGAGATTCCATCATATGGTGAATGAATGTGCCATCGCATAATGCTTTGTAGGGCTCCCTGAATGCAAAGTAGGCTTTTTAAAACCTTACAGTTCTCCGGTTTTGCTTCTTCTTCAGACCACCTTGTTTCAAACTGTGAAATGCAGCAATTGATTCCTTTATTGTAGATATGGTTTCAAAATAGTGTGTACAGGACACCAAGGCAATTGGAATGCGCAGCATTTCCCCCAGACAGACAGTGAATCCTTAAAACATCTGACACATCCTCATCAATACGAAGAAATCGATCAAATTCAAAAATTGGAAAGAAATGGCAAAAAAAATAGTTTTTTTGGGCCTGTGCGCCGCGCTCCATCCCAACGCGCCGCGTTGGCCCTATGTGCCGCGCTCCATCCCAACGCGCCGCGTTGGCCCTATGCGCCGCGCCCGTTGGAAAATCCAAAGTGAAATTCGGCTCTATGCGCCGTGCTGTGTGAGTGCGCCGCGCCTACCTCCAATGTGCCACGCGCACTTCCAAATACAATCTCGGTTTCAGAATTACAAGTTTTTCCTTCTCACAATTCACTTCGGCTTCATAAACATTCCCATGAATAACTGCACGTAGCTCTCAGAACATTACTGTAAACTGTATACAAGGACTCAACAATTCTAGAGGACTGAACAACCATCTTGACTGCAATGCCTTTGAGCTAGTACTGGACAAGTTCACCCTCATTTAAACATTATAACAGTGCCGTTGATTTTAACTAAGGAATATGCAATCTTCCCTTCCTGGATGAAGGCAGAAAGCGATATATAACTCAGATTTCTTCTCTTGATGACATAACGTAATATCCTTTGTACTAGCGCAGAGGCCAACTCTAGAAAACACAAACTTCTTCACTCTTTGCTACTTGTTAGCCTGAATCCAACCGATTATTGTTCTTTCCAACTGAGACTCTGAAGTTCAGATGGTGCTAGATTGGTACAATGCTAATGTTCTTTGCAAGCATGTTATATTGTCAATACTACCTGTGTGTCAGATAAAAGTGTCAAACATCCTACTGCTATGAAAATAAAATCAATAATATGTACAGAGAGACATCCAGATTATTGAGCTGTGAGATGAAATTCAATCTGCAAGCGATGATGTAACGAAATTTTCCCCATTAAGCCCTTTTCCATATCTACTTGTAATTTTCTCAGAGGAAGAGCTGCTAAAAATCCATTGATAAATGCTTTGCAAGATTCTTTCCCTATACATATCAACTTTTCGTCATTATCATTTTTAGAGGATGTCTCAGGTTCCTTTGTGTCTCCAATTTGAACTTCTGAATTTTCTTGACTCTGTTGAATTGCATTCTCTGTTCCTGGAGATTTTGAAACCTCTGTAGTTGAAGATTTTGAATTCTCTGCTATTGTAGACTTTGAATCCTTTGCTGGCACGGATTTGAATCTTTTGCTGTTGAAGATTTTGTATCTTTTGTTGTTGTAGAATTTTCACTGATAGCACTCTTCTTTTCTTCTTTCTTCTAATCTTTTGGTGGCAACTGGTATAACGCTGTCTCCTGATCAAACTTTAAAATGTAGGCCTGATTACACCCTTCAAACAATCTTTCCCCAAGTGTATCAATTATGTAGAACGCTTCCTTTTCAACCTTAAGAACGAAAAAGTGGTCATTCCAGCTGACTATATAAATCTGTGGCTCATTATTTTGACTCTCTACCATGTTAGTTTTGGTAATCTCATCCCAAATATTGTCAAAAGACATTGCTCCTTGCAGAAAGTCAAATGAATCTCCCATACTTTCAGGCCTAAAGAATCCCAAAAAGGACTTTTCAGGAACTACAGATATCGAATATGTTTGATGATGAGATTTTGAACTGAGAACTTATTGGAAACCATCCTCATGGCCTGCGGGCGTTATTGAAGCATTTTGAGGACAATAATCTACAAATCCTAAACCTAATGAGCAAGTTGACTCTTTGCTTATCAAGCGACAAAAACAAGACT
This sequence comes from Pinus albicaulis, assembly GCA_034641835.2. Taxonomy (NCBI): domain Eukaryota; kingdom Viridiplantae; phylum Streptophyta; class Pinopsida; order Pinales; family Pinaceae; genus Pinus; species Pinus albicaulis. The sequence goes on from CM076570.1 coordinate 1,577,182,681, forward strand.
GTAAAAGATATCAAGGCTGATTTAATGAACTTTAATAAATAGAGCTGAGCCAGCAAGACAAGGCATAAGGGGTATAAACGACAAGACCGACTCTAACATTGGCTCCAATGGGGATGGCAACTGCCGCCTCTTGGAGGTGCCAAGAACTACAGATCTTTGGGAGAGCAGACAGTGCCTCCATCCATTGGGCAATGGAATCATTATTTCGACAAACCACACAAGATTTTGACTCATTTATTGATTGAAAACTGGCTCGAAAAATGACTCAACATGACTAAGACCTACACTTAAAACTTAAAACTTGATGGCAGTACATAACCGCCTGTGTTTCTTACAAGACAATATATCATCAAACTATATCATAATGCTAATGTAACCAATCAAGCAGATGCCTTCTTGATTGATTCCCCTGATCAGATTTGCTGGTCAACAATAAATACTGGTAACTGGGCATCAAAAAACATAATTGACCATGATCTCCTTCATCACTGAATACAACAATAATCACCTTTACTGCTGACTGCAACAGATTTGCCAATGGATCCTGAAAAACATGAAGATTTTCTTCCTGCTGAAGAAACAAGGTGTCCTTTGCTTCTAATTCTGATCTTCCTTCATCATGTACTTCAGTAAAAATATGTTCCCGGGCTTCAAAAAACTCTGAACAGGTAGATGAGCAGATCTCCTCTTCAAAGAACATTTCAAAACATGAAACATATGAAGAAGAATCTGAATGGAAATCTTGAATGGTCTGATCTTTTGTAGTCTAAAAATATGATAGGTCATATTCATATGATAGGATAGCCGGATTTTCATTACAGTCATCAATCATAAGGAAAGAAACTTCAGCTGATTCTTGAAGTGCAAAAATGACATTTCTATCATCTACCATAAATTCATCCAAAGGAACTGTTTCACTTACTTGAATGAAGATCCCATCTTGTTTTTCATGAACTGACTGGATTTCTTCTTTATGGAGGTTGTGTTTTAATGAACTGAGAACATTTGGATTCACAACTCTGTCTTCTGCATCCCAGAAGATTTCAACAGTAGAGTTTTGAATGTTGTCTTCTTCTATTGACAGATCTGAAACGACACTTTCTCTTTCATCACTTTCAGCCATATAGACATCTTCAACCTGCTGATCTATAAAGCTGCTAACAGGACTTTCATCTTTTTCAGAAAAGGAAGAAGTTCCACCATCACCTTCTTGACCATGTGCACACTGCAGATCTACGTTAACTTGAGCTAGAACATGACCGTTCAAGAGTTGATCTATCTCGTCTTCAGATAGAGGAGATAATACCTTTTGTTTTCTTTTGCTCAAACAGTGATTGTCTTCATTGATTTCAAGTGAAGGAGTATACAGATTTTCCTCATACTGATGATCCATTTCATGTAATTCCTGTTGACTGTCAAGATGCAAAATTCCTTCATCTTCCGCCGCACTAAAATCTTGATCCTGCTGTAAATTTTCATGATCGTCTTTATGCTGCTGAAATGGATTTTCATACAGGGCTTCCATGATCTCATCATCCATGAAATTATCATCTTCATAATATTTCTCAAGGCTTTCAATAAAAGCAGAAGCATGTTTGCAACAGTCATGAACTAAATTTAATGATGGATAAGATGCTTGATATCTTTCAATGAACAAGGCATGAAAATCCCTTAAACAGTAAATACAGGCCAACGGCAAATTTTCATACCAAGATTGGGCCTCACCTTCCAGAGTGGCCAGGAATATCTTCATCAAGCAGTCTTCAAGAAAATCCACCTTCAACTTGCAAATATGCATGTGAAATTTAACCAGATGTAAGGCAGCATCCTTCTTACCATCATCGTTAAACGTAGGCAGATTCCTTGACCAATCTACCTTGGGCATTTTATTCGGAAAACCTGGGATGTGATCTCGGCTCATGGGAGCATATCTTCTTGCAATCCGGTCCATCTTGACAATCTTGAAGCTACTGATCTCCCTGCAGTGAAGTCACCATGAAGCATTGATTTCTGGATTTGTCAGTGAATGAAGTTGCCAGGTGAATGTTTTCAGCCTTCTGATGTCTGATCGTTGTTCACCATCAACGATCAGATATGAACCTGATACACTTACTGGGGCAAGACAATCTACAAATGAAGTGTCACGTTCACAAGAAAATCATCTCCCCAGTATTGTCGCCACTATGTTAGCGCTCGAATCTACCTTAGGCTGAAATAAGGTAAAACTCAAGGCAACATCAAACCAAGCTTAGCCTCGTAGCTAGCCCTACGAGGACGGGAGAGGGCTCTCTCTGGGTCTATCTCAGCAAAAGGTCTTCAAAGGGGCTAAGATGACCTATAATGGATACTGATTTTAGGCTAGTAAACAAATGGAAGGGTTTGATTTAAATTTTTTGGGTTTTTTGTTGGAAAAATGGGAATGACAATTTTGGGCTTGGGGATGAGGCCAGATCTTCGCAGAATTCGAATTGGGGCAAGGTAGGCAGTAGTATTCATGCTTTGGATTATGTGTATGGATGGATCAGAATGACAAGGAGTTGAAGAGGGCAAGGGAGAACAAGGATCCTCTCCAAACTGGCGAAAACATATAAAACTAAACAAATTTAAAGGCAGAGCACTGGAATCAATGAATTCTACCTCATTTACTCATTCATTTAGTTTCAGAAGAAAAAGAAGGGAATGGAATACATTAAACATTAAATAACTTACAAATAACTGAGAGAAAACACCATCAAAAACTGAAAGCCACAAGAATCCCAACAGGTGCTGCAAAACCTCTGATCTTTCCTTAGCCAAAATGCAGAAAATATGTACAATAGTGTGCCAAACTTTTCCCAAGAGTCCAACCCTGAAAGTGTCTCAGAAAATACAATAAATAGAAAATTCTAACACCTTCCCATGCCTCTAGGGGTCGATCTCATGCTTCTAGGAGCATTTTGAACCAATTCTAAACAAAGAGCTAAAATCTAGGCAGCCAAACAACTTGCCTCTATAAGCTAGGAAACTGATCCATTCACTTGATTTTCACTTTTTTGTGAATGAATCATCTAGAACAAGTAAATAAGTGCCAAAGTTACATCATGTACATCAAATTACATCAAGAAAAACAAAAAATTACATCAAGAGATGAAACTAGTCAAAACTGGCCGAATTTCTAAGCTGGAAGGCAAAAATTTGGTCAAAATCATCTATGCGTCGCGCGCTGAAACTCTATGCGTCGCGCTACTTTCAGCCTGTTTTTAGGGCACTTCCCGGAGTCCAAATTGAGCTCATGATATCTCTTTGGAAATACCTGGATGTTGGCTATCCAACCCAAGTAGAATTTTGCAATTTGGAGCTCATTTTTCCCTCAAAAACTTCAATCTCCCAAGAGTACTTCCTGCTGGTTCAAAAGGTGGTAGAAAGGTGGTTTTCATGGTGTTTTTGGCCCTTAAGACCACCCAGAACTTGATGAAATCCCTCGACCATTCTTGAGCATGTATAAATTTCCATAACAAACCCAAAAATTTCAAGTTTTTCTCCTGAAGATGTCCCAATCATAAGCGTGCGTCGGGACGCGCGACGCGTTGGGCGGAAAAACCTGTTTTGTGACCAAAATTTTCAAAAATGACAAAAACTTCTCCAAATTTGCTGAAATTGGAAGCGAAGATCCCCTATCATGCTTCATGCTTAGCCAAGGAAGCTTCGGCCAAGATTCGGAGTGGATCATGCGTTTCATGACGTTTCAGTGCCCTCCTGGTGCATGCAATTCCTGTGGTGAAAACACTGTCTCGGTTGTACGATGTGTCATTTTCGGTCATGGTGTTGCAATGTGTATGTTCATCTTGTTGAAAATGAGAAATGAGACCTTGGTGTCTTTGTCTCCAATCGCCAAATGCGTGCCAAAGGGGAATGAGGGATTGTGAGAAAAAGGGACAGTGGGAAAAGTGGACTGTGGAGTTGGTCAAGTGAAATTTTGCCCCTTTAAAATCTCTGTTTTGACAATGTAGAGACAATAGGGCAGCTACTTGAATGTTTGGGATTTAGGGAATTTTATAAGTGATATGAGGAAAATAATAATGATAGGGCATGAAAGTATTTGAGGGATAATAGAGACAAATAGGAATAAGTGATATGAGTGGTTGGATTAGGGAATAGGGTAGGGATGGTATAATGATGATATTACAACGAAGGGGAACAGAGTCACAGATGAGGAATGGTTTTTGAACTATTTGACACAAAAATCAAACTTCAACACTCAAACTTCAAACCCTAAGGGAGAAATTTTTTACAAAATGAGAGGGTTTAAGTCTTTGAGATTCACCCTCTTATAATCCATCATATACCCACACCATTCACAAGTTTATGGGCAATTGCAAGGTGACTCAAACTTACTCGGAGCAAAATTGACGAAACCAATACAAAAATCTGGAAGCAATGGAAAAAATTTGAGTCTCAGCTCTACGCGCCGCGCGCCAACCCAACGTGCCGCGCGCGCCATGTGCGTCGCACCAGTGTATTTTTACACTGCAGAAAATTGCTCAATGCGCCGCGCGCGCCATGTGCGCCGTGCGCCAGCCCAACGCGCCGCGCGCTGATCCAACACACAATTTGGCTTCAAAACTCATTTTTTTTCACTTCCTTGATGTGTCTTGGCTTTTGCTGATGTCTTTGGTGTGCATATGAAGTGTTGAAACATTATCTTTATATATGTACAAAAGACTTTGAATTTCCACTCATAAAAACTCACTTTTATAATTTTTCCATTGGCACTTCCTTTTCAAGCCTCCGCTGGCTCCTTGCTTCCAATCGTGATTTTTTTTTTTGCCAAATGATGAATCTTGTCTATCTATTGCAGGATTTATGGAACTACTGAAGATGGTAAGGTGACAGGGTTGCCTTTGAAGCTATTTACATATGAAGAAATTTGAAAATTACATTGGGTTTGCATAAAGATGAACTACACTATATTTCTTCAAAATCATGATCAAGCATATGATGATGAAATGATTTGCTGTGAAAGCTAATTTCAAACCTCCCTCATGCACGTGCTGACTATTATTGGACATTTTAAGACTAAATTGACAAAACCTTAGACCTAATATGACCTAGAAACCCTAAAATGACTCTTTGGCAAGTAAGAGACCAATCATGACTGTAAATGACTTGAAAATGGTTTTGATGAACTGAATTAGACCAGCAGGTATAAGGCATGAGGGGAACAAGTGAAGAGACCCTTCTGTCAGATTATGGCATGCCCCTAGCGGAATGCAACGAAGTGAATCGAGTGAGACACCTAAAAATGAAATGCAAAAAGAGAAATGATCTCTGACGGAGGGATGACCGGACCGACTCTAACAACGTGGACGGCCCAGA